>QVNW01002969.1:0-26183 GCA_014825475.1 Pseudomyrmex flavicornis
TACGGGTCTCTTATTTTTAGCTACTTTACAACATATTCAAAGCTCATCAAAATCGGAGAGGGACACTTGCGTCACTTCCCTTGTTAGACAAGACAGACGTTTAGACGATAGATAGACGAGAGACATTTTTCACAACATTTAATAAAACGCTATCAACTATGTATGCCTCTTTTTTACTCAAATATTCTAAAAGATACTTACATACGTGTTATAATTTTTATATGTTTATCCTTTTCGCAATGCCACGCGCGCGCGCGGACGTGTCACATCCCTCTCTTTTGCATTTAGAATGCAAAAACTCCTTTCTTAGGATTTCTCGCTCTCTTTTTCCCTTTCTGTTGCGTTTCGCTTTTTTGCGTCTCCGCTCAAATCAGTGATTGTGATTTTCTGTTAATTGTTTTTTTTTTCCTTAGACACCGATCATTGATGATGAACATGATTCACAGCAAAGCAAAATAAAAACGAAATAAAGAGAAAAGGAAAAACAGATTTCTTGTTTGCGGAGGCTGACACGTCCGGCCTCAAATGTACGTCTCTCTGTAATACATAAGTGTACGTGTACGTGTACGTGTGTGTGTGTGTGTGTGTGTGTGGGCGCATATGTGTGTTTGCACGTGTATGTACGTAGATGTGTACAAATTTAATACTAATCGTGTGTCTCTCGCATTTCGTTTATATGTTTCGCTTATGTATACTTCAATTAATTGTGGACACAGCGATCAACGTCCCGGGATGCGCTACAAAGAGAGGTCCGTTTTCTCTTAAAGTATCTTTTACTAAGGGGAGGTGATTGATTGGTTGATTGAGGATGATGGGCGTGCAAAAGGTAGTCGGCGTGGTGTGCGTGGCTCTTCACGAGTTTTCTGTCAGCTTTTTATAACATTTCGTCGCCTCAAGCGCGAATTTCTTCTTCCACATATTCTTCGTCCACGTTATCTATTTTTTTTCCCCGGTACTAATCGCCCGAGTTTGATACTTTGCGTTTACCGACTATGTAAGTCTTTCCCTTTAGAGCGGCAAATGGTCTTTTTTTTTTTGCGCTTCTTTACTCAGAAGAGTGAGATCGAGCAATTGAAGTCGTGTACTAATTACGCAGGCACCGTAATATTAAATTACAAATGTGGTTTTACAAATAGAAAAGGAAAACGTCGACCATATCGAGCGCCCGTTTTTTTATCGAAATACAATCGAGGACAATTGATATCTATATGCAATTATACGTAATAATAATCGCGTTATTGTTACATACTTCACTTATTATTTAACAATAAATATAAATTATTAGTGTTTTTCTTATATTATTGTTATATAATAATAATAATAATAATAATAATAATAATAATAATCATAATGTAAATAAGACAATACATAACGCAAATAAGGTTACAGCGTTTCTAACGTAGCTCCATACTTACAACAATAAGAAGAGAAACTCTTTCGTTCTGTTTTTTTTTCTTCCTCTCTCTTGCGCGCACGATTAGAAAATAACAATGTATCATTTACAAAATTGAAAAATACTTATATATACACACATTTTTTATACACTTTTTTCCCCTCCCTCCTACTACTTTATACATATAATTTAATAAATATAATAATCTGTCATTTTTAATATATATATGTATATATATATATGTAATAAGAAAAATATAAATATCAGAAATATATCGATAATAAGAAATATTTGTTTTTCTTGGCGCGCTCGTCATGATCGAGATTTTCGAGGTTTAGTCGCTTGTTAAACTCGCGGGAGAGAAGAAACTCGAAATCCGCGCTTAAAAACCGTCGATCTTCTCAGAAATATTACCGCTTTCAACTTCTACATTTGACCGGCGTAAAAAAAGGTCCATATAATTTGTCCCTTAACTCTATAAATCTGGCGGACTGCACCGTTATTATTATTATTTGTTTTTTTTTGTTTTGTTTTCTTCGTATGCACAAGTATCACAATCGCTTCACGTTTCACGCTCGTCTACGAATGTGTCATGTGTATGCGTGTGTGCTCCATTTCTTCTTTAATTCTTCTTTTTTTTTCTTCTGTCCCCGCCTTTTTCGAAACGGCAATCGGCAAAAAATCCTTGCTCGCTTTACGTCTGAAAATGTCGTTCTAAAAACACGACTTTAAACACGGCGGCTCTAAAGATTCGAGAGATCCGAAACTGTTTAATCTAATCAGCGAGCTCGATTCACACACTTAGTGAGAGAATTTTTATGATTTTCAATGTTCGTCAACGCTAACGAGTCGAAAGATACAGAACATTAGAAAATTACAAGCTAAATTTAAATAAAAAGTTTTATTCACTAAAAAACATATTGTTGACCGTTTTCCATCAAAAGGACACGATGTGTCGCACCAGCTGGAAGAAGTACCGTGTATGAAATATTCATTTCTTAGCGATTTATATGATTTTTAAACAATGTGGCGACGAGCATCCATTGCTGGAGAACAGCTGTTTACAAGATAACGAGGGAGAAAGAATCTAAAAAAGAATAATCACCAGCTTATCAACTTCATCTGAACTTACACGCTTTCTTCAAGATAAGAAACTCCCTTTCTCTCCCAAAAAAATATGTACAAGCTTAATTATGTAAAAGAAAAAATGCAATAACAATATATATATATATATATGTATATAAAGTATAAAATACAGTTATATACTAGTCGTAACATTTAAAGAGCGGTTCTCTCGAATTTAGAGCAAGCGCAGACTCGTCTTAAGTCAACTGCATTACATTCGCAAACGCATTCGCCCCCCCCTCCCCCAAACAACATTCGAAGCTTGTTTAAAAAGACACGCGACCCGCTTCCGGTCGATTGGCCCTATGCTTAAGGTATTAAAGTTAGGTATTATTAAACTGCAATCTAAAGCTGATCCCATGTTATTTCTTGGTCACAACCTCGTTTTTTTAAATCTCTTCCGATAAAATTGCTCGCGGATCACTTTTGAAAGAAATCCCGACGAAGACTCAAGATCCACGGAATCTTATCTATCCGTTTTCTCCGATCGGACCCAGATCCTCCGTCTCGCCTCATCACATCATCGTCACCCTAAATCAAGTCATTTGACTCCACGATCTAGAATCACATTTCTTTCACTTTTACTACAAATTCTCTCTCGATTGCTATATAAAGATTCTACTTAGATATTTCCAAGTCGTGGAGCTGGCTGACCCATCAAACTATACTATATCGATCCATATAAATCGAAGAGAGGACGCCAAAACGATAACGTCACGAGACTCTCCATCCCGGGCGGACGCATACGTGATAGCCATAAAATTTCCTAAAAACGACGACCTCTTGCGCGAGATCTGCTGTCAGTCTGATGTTCTGGCCCCAGGAGACCTTCCTTCTCCTTCGGAGGGCGTTGCGTTCACCCGTTATTTGTCGCGCGGACAGATGAAGACCGCCAACAACAACCTCCGGAAGCCTTCGTCTGAATTATCCTCGAAAGAAGTTCCGAGATCCATTGCGACAAAATTCGAAGGTTTCCAACCTTCTCAGGCTTCGAAGAAACCGGGTCTCCAAACTTACGAGCACCTTTTTTTTTGTACTCGGTGAAATCTTTATATATATCGTACAGCCTTGGACGAAGGGCTTTCTATTTGGGCGTGCTCCTTGGACGAAGAGCTCGAAAGAAGCGGAGGTTCCGAGCGCTGAGAACCGATTAATTTTATCGTCCTCGAGCTCATCGTGAGGATTAACCCAATTTAAAGAGCTCTCTTATCTAGGCAGATACGGTCTCCACCATGGATTTCTTAATGATTTCGCCAAAGTTTTCGTCGCAATCCTCAGACGTGTTCTCGGAGTGTTGCTCGCCGGCAACTTGGCCGGGTTCGACTATTTCCGCAATCTTTGAAGTCGTTCCGTGAGCACCGTAAGTACCGTGGTGTTGTTGCGGCTCGTGTATCTCGCCGTAGTACGAATATCTGCCGCTGAGCAGTTCCGAGAAAGGTTCGAGCTTGTTCTGCATTTGCTGCACGACACTCGCGTTCATCGGCTGCACCGAATTGGTTAAATTCGTGTACTGCGCGGTACTCGTGGCGTCATCTTGCGCGAATACCGCCGTCTCGTAAGACGAGTGTTGCTGCTGCTGCTGACCCGGGGGTGGCACCTGGTGCATCTGAGCGGTGCAGTTACTCTGAAGACCGGCGCTCGCGGTGGTTTGGGTCGCACCGTACGGTCCGTAATGTGAAAACGCGGCCGGATTGGGTGGCGCCGAGGATTGGAACTGCGGCTGTTGGAACTGTGGCACCCGCGACGTGGACGGGAGGCCCGCATACGGCGAGCCGTAATCCTGATACGAAGACTGTTGGAAGCTCATACCGCCACCATTGCTACTGGGGCTTTGTGTGCCACCTGGCGAGAAGCTCTGGAAGGCTTGGCTGAACTCTGGATGCAGCTTTCGCTGTACGATCGATTGGCTGCCGTCTACTGCGTCTTCGCTCGGATAACAATCGTCACTGATTGCGTACAAATCCAGACTGTCCTCTCGCGTGCCGGGCACTTCCGGCTGGCAACCGGCCGTCACTATGCCGCCGTCATGACTCGTCTCGTAGTGCAGAGTCGTAAATCCACCCCCGCTTCCATTTCCGCTCCTAGGTCCTGGAATTGTACACACGTCGCCGTTACCGACGGTGTCCATCACAGAGCCAAGGGAACCGATATTCCTCAATGATCCATTTCTATTGCTTTGGCCCTGATTGTCCGTCTGATCGTGATCGCCGCTACCCTCTTCCTCGCGTTGTTTCTTCTCCAATTCTAATCGCATTAGAGTGTGAATAAAATGCGTTCGCACTCGTATAGGATTGAATTCGATCCTGCCGGAACTATTCGCGCAACCGTCTCGCGTGCAGCCGCAAGGAAAGCCAGGTCGATCCACCTGGAAATCGTGAATTGAGTCGAAAGATCATATCAGTTTCGAGATTGCAATCAGATAAATCCCATTAGACGAGATTAATTTCGCAACTTACCTGACATTTGACATTGGCTCGACTGCAGGGGCAGCTTTCAGGATCGCAATATCCCTTACAACCACATCCGCAGTGCTCTCTGCTCGCCCGGATGTCACGACATTCGTCCTTTTCAACGGCATCTATTCTTCTGACACCGGCCGCTCTAAGCAGCGCCCGACGCTGCGACGTCGGCACCGGTTGCAAAAAGTAGTAGCTATCGATGTCAAGATCCTCGTTATCGCTCGGCTCCTCGTCGGTGTCGTCGCTCGGATCTTCCGAGCTGGACGCCGTTTCGGTCACGCAGTTAATTGCGCAGTTCCGCTCGGAACGTAGCTGCGCCAACCGGGCGCGATGAATTCGCCTCTGTTCGGCGGCGTGTTCCGATAATGAGAATCTCTCGGCGTGTGTGTGTGTGGCACTCATCCCGAGGGTGCTGCCGCCCTGAAACAAGGATGATCAATCGTGTTTTACATGAATCCGACTACAATTTTTAAAGTTATTTATCTGAAGAAAGAGAAGAAAGACTGTCGCATCTTCTCAGTGATTGTTCTCACCTGCGAAGGTACGCAGGTAAAACCCTGCGCCCTTGGAAAGTAATAAACAGTTACGGCGTCGAAATGGATATTGCGCTTCTTCTTCATAGGCTCTTCGGTGTTGCTCCGCGACTCATCATTCTCCATGCAGTCGATCAATCTGCGCTTTAGGTTGCTCTTAGCCGGCAGTGTTCGAAAGCTCGTCATGGGCGGCTGTTCCGGTATCTCGGTCGTGCCCGACGACGTCGCAAAGTTGTCCAGTTGGTTCATGCCTGAAAAAAAAATTGCAGTGAAGCAATTTTTTTTTTAAACTGAATTTTAAATTGAATTTCAGCAAAAAATTGCGAAGCAACAATTTTAATTTGAAGTAAATTTTACTGAAATGAAATATTAATTATTAACGATTTAATTATTAGCACGAGTCGATTGCTCAATATTGTTCGAGAAGAATTTAATCAATTTTTATCAACAAAAACAATATTATGCGTCTCATCATAATCTGAAATTCTATCGATTCTGGAACAACTAGTATATCGCGTGTTGACAATCAATGCGAAGTTTATCGAGTTGCGCTCTCCTCGCTTGCTCGCTCGGAGTTTCGACCAGCAATTGCGAGATTGAACTGGCATGGGAAATTGCTGTCAAAATCCTAGAACTTTTGTAATTTAAAAATAACGGATTTTAAAGGAAACCGGTCTTCTCGTAATTGGTTGTCTAGATTTATCAATTCCTCATTTAATAGTTAATAATAGAAACTGATCATTTTTATTTTTAATTTGCAATAATATATTTTCAATAAAGAAGAATAAAACACACATATTTTTTATGCGAATATTCCTTATTAATTGATTAGATACCGAATGAATGAAATACTTTAGAGAGATAATTTGAAGAAAAAAGTAAATCTCACCTTTTTCTTTGTCGGAGAGGATATCATCCGGCAGCCTATCGAGAAAAGAGGTTTCGGAATCGCTTTCAGGAGCCGGTGTGGGACCAGGATCACCAGGAATTTCATTACCTAGACCGGAATCGCTTCCATCGGATCTAACGTCGTCTCTGGCGCCAGTTGTCAGAGCCAAACTCTCGGCGGAATCCTCGGTGTAAGTTTCCGGTCGCTCGGTCTCCAGCCTTGTCATAATCGGCGCCATCGTCTCCACGCAGCAAAGCGGTTCCGCTTCTGGACACGGCTGATCGGACGCTATGTCGACATCGCGCAATTCTCGAATGTTCACGATAGGCGACACCTCCGAACTGTCGGACCCGGTCTCAGTTTCCGTCTCTGTGTCGACACCTTCGACGACGTCCATTGCTGGTTCCGACATCTCCTCCGGCGAACTTGGCATCGTCTCCGACGAGTCCAGTTCGTTGAACACTTGGTCGCGTTCGCCAGAAACCGAAGGACCCGCTAGCACCACCTCTTCGTCTTCTTCCAACTGACCGATTACGGACACCGGCGCGGATCCTTCTCTCTCGAGTTTCTGCGAAGTAATAGTTTCATCGGCTTTTACTGATTGAGATTGTTTCTCGTCGCTAATTCGTTCTAGCATCACTTTGCACTTCTTCAAAACCAGATTATTTGGACTACGGACAGGTTCCATCAGCTCGCTTGTCCTTGATCTGGTCATCGGCGAAGTGTCGTTATGCCACCGCTGTTTCTTTGAGGGAGTCTTATCTGACGCGCTGTATTCCTCTTCAAGATTTCTTTTTCTCTCGGAATACAGTGGGTCTTTTTCAACAACATCATCTTTCGGTTTTATCACGTCTACGTTGTCGATGCGGTTTAGCACCACCGACAAACGCCGACAGACGGGACTCGAGACTGCAATACTCGTCGTTTCGTCGACGCACTTTTCAATCGAAACGTCAGGTGCGCTTCCGATATCGCTGACGTTGTTGTGCTGATTCGATTCCGTCGATTTGAAATCGTCGCACCCCGAAGACACTGAAGAATCAACATCGAATATCTTCTCTTGACTGTCGCACTCAACTGTCTTTTTCTCTTCACGATCCGAGGTAATCTCGAGTGTATCGTCGCAACTTGTGCACTCTGCCGGAGAACTCGCGGTAACCTTGGCAATCGCTTCCTGTTTCGCTTCATCGACATCTTTTTCCGCACGGTCCTTAGTAACCGGAATCTCGTTCTCCTGCGACAATTCGTCGTGACTATCATTGCTGCTCTTCGACATTGTTTTGCCATCGATGTCGTCCTTGAAGGAACACGATTCCGAAATCAAAGATATTTCGCCCAGCGTTCTCTCCCGCGTGCTTACAAGCACCGGCGACAGCCTCCTGATGTCGTTTTTCAGCTGCATCGCATGCTCTTCCGAAATCTCAAGACCCACTTTCTTCACTTCCTCGTCGATTGGTAGGAAATCGCTTTCAACCGATCTCTTCCTGGAAATGCAGACTGGCTCCTCAAGCCTGGTTTCCTCGTCGTCAAGATCATGAGTTTGAGGACCGACTGTTTTTATCGATTCCTCAGGTTCCTGAAGAAGTTCCTTTATCGAATCTTCTTTGTCTTCATTGACCTTATCTTCCACTTTCTGATTTTCCATTTCTTTTTTCTCTTCTTCCTTTTCATTTTCTTCTTTCTCTTCTTTTTCTAAACAAAAATTATCACTGGATTGTCTTTCCTCGAGTTCTCCGTTCTCCGAGTTTTTGTTTATCCTCTCGTGCACCATCACCGAATTCTCACGCAAGTCTCCATTGACGAATTGACGCGCGGCATCTTCTGCTGGCGTTGTCGTCGTCGTCGTTGTTGTCGTCATCGCCGTCGACGACGTACTTACGAGATCCACTGAGGTGGAATCCTCTTGGGCCTCAACGAGATATTCCTGACAGGCCGAAGGCGATTCCATCTCGGGCAACTGTGCCATCTACAAGAACCAAATTAAGTTCCACAATTAGAGAACGGTCCTTCGTTCTCGGATATCGATTAATTTTGATTTCAGCAATTTGACTTATCGCGCGTAAAAATCCGATAAAGCAATAAAATCACTAGAATTTTTTTATCACCATTAAATTAAATGTAGCAATAGATGCTAATCACGGTACTAATACTATATGTAATAATGAAACACGTAATATTTATAAATCGCATGAACAGAAAGAAGAAAAAGTACTTGGAGAGAACAAATTAAAAAAAAAAAAAGTCTAAAGACACTAAATAACTTCCAGTTCTCCTCCGTTTTTCGAGACAGATTTCAACGTTGTTTCAACAAATGACAATCGCGTATTCTTTCTTTTTGAAAATAATATAAGCAAGCTAGAGAGAGAGAGAGAGAATGGAGAAATCAATAATCCGCGCACTGATATCGCGCACCAGGTAGAAGAGAGCGATGGAGAGATAGAATACATTGATAACTAGGAAAATCAATTTCCCAAAACGTGACACGAACCACTATTCGCACCGAAACTTCCCTTCATGTTTGCCTTATCAACCCCCCGAGTACAAGATACTACAAGAGTACATACATATATAATCTTCACTGGAGATTATTGATTCAAAGCCGGCCGGTGGAGAAAAGGGGACGAGAGAGAGAGAGAGAGAGAGAGAGAGAAAGGGCAAAAAACAGAATATACTTTCTTTCTGCCTCGATTTATTCGGGAAAACCCTCAACCGTCTACAAATAGATCCCTTCGTCGGAACTTTTACCTTGAAATCGCGCGATCCTTCTTCCGGTTCGGTCCAACTTTCGCTCTTCTTCGAGTCTGTCGTCAAGCAATTTGACCTAATCTGAGCAGCCTCGCTCAGGTTACTACGAAGGCCTTAGGTCGTATCGCGACTCCGGCTACCGTCATCCCGCTCGCGAGGACCCGCAAATTGCCGGCAGAACGGTCTCATCGGAGTGATAGACACGTCCTCAGGGGAGGACAACGTGCGGCTCGAGCGCGACGACGACATTCGCGAAGAGCGAGATGCGATCTTCAAGGACACGTCTAACCGAAAGAGAAGAAGAGTCTACCAACTCGTCGGCTCTCTCATGGGAGACGCACAAGCCGCGAGATTCGACCCCGACACACAAGCCGAGAGATTCTGAGGGAATACTCGACGAGAGAGATCGATTGATCGGGATTGAGAGATGATGGAAAACTTTTCGGCGGTAAAACTCGGGGAATAACTGAGGTGAGGCAAAGACTGTTGAAAACGTGGGAAAAGTGATCGGATCTTGAAAGATGAACTGTGATAAGGAAACGTCGTCAGTCTGCGGCACAAGGAGAGAAACAACTGGCAAGCTAAAAGAGCAACTGACGTCGACCCGAAAGTGACGTCAATGACGAAGTTCTACGACGACGAGAAGGCACAACAATGACGATGACGAAGAGAGCCAGAGGAGACTGAGTTGGCGTGATGTGAAGAGAAGAAGCGTGCAGCGCGTTCGACAGCTCGAGGCAGAGTGAGCGGAGGCGGCGTCGTCGATAACGTCGAACGACGCCGACGCCGACGCCGACGATAACGACGACACGCCGCGCCGCGCTCGGATTCACAGAGTTCGGCTCGGCTCGGCTCGGCTCGATCCGCCCGTCCGTCGGAGAAGTGCGATTCTCTCGTATGTGTTAGTAGTGAATACGTAATAAAGCCGCGCTGCGCGTCACATGCACACATGCATGCGCGCGCTCACAAACATCACACATACAGAAAGAGAGAGAGAGAGAGAGAGAGAGAGAGAGAGAGAGAGAGAGAGAGAGAGAGAGAGAGAGAGAGAGAGAGCTACGGGAGAAACGCGCAGAGGTTCTCACAGTCTACCCGGTAGATCAGATTAGTCAGCGACGCGCGCGGACCAAGCTTTTCGCTCTTCTTTATGTTTTGCATGGTATTTTTAATTTTGCCGCGTTTCCTTTTTTGTTAATAACACGTTGCGTTTTCGCTTTGACAACGAGAGATTAATTCACTTTTGAATTGCATCGCGGAAAAAACTAGAGCCGAAAGATAGGAAAAAAAAAAAATGACAACGCCGACAAATATTAAACAAAGATTTTTTCGGATAAAATATAATAAAAAATAAAAAGAAATGAACAAACCGATATAGGTACTGACAATTGCGATGATAATATATTTATTTTCTAGTAGTTCGATGCAGGCGAAGTACATACAGAGTGTAGCGCATCAACATCGAGAAGCAAAGTTTATTCGCATAGTAGAGCATTATTCATTCACGATTTACGATCCGCTAATTGCGCGAGTTTTGTGTATATCACACAAGTATAAGTCATTTCGTAAATTTACAGCGGAAACAATTTGTCTCTGCGAATTGGAGAGCAATGTAACTTAAATACAATGACGATGGAGAATTCTAAAATAAATAATAATAATATTTGATTATATGAAAATAATTAGAAAATTATGATGATTAAATATTAAAAGTTACAAAAAAATATGTATATAAAATGATTTTAATAACACACATTTGGAGATAAATATTTCAATTAAACTGTTTGATCAATACGTGAATAATGTATAATATGTATGACAAATATTTGAGAGAGAGTTTATGATGTTGTTAAAGTACGGATTGTTATATGAATAACGTAATATGAGTATAATATTATATACGCTCGCTTCGCTAATATTTAATTTTGATAAATATACAGGATAATTAATTAGGATAAAAACAATAAAGGCAAGGAAAATAGCAGATCTTTTTCGCGTTTACCGGCCGCACGATAAAAATGAGAACGTGTTAGCGAAGAGAGTAGTTTTCTACCATAAATTTAAAAGCAAGGTATATTAAAACCTAAAACCTTGAATATTCCAATACGCGTACATATATATATATATGTAGAAACCTAGTTGCTTCTTGTTTCGCTGATAAAGAGTTGGCTGAAATAAGTTGATTGGAAAAGTTTGGTTTCACAAAGATATACATAAACAATTTGCGGTCTCTACAGCCATCATAAGCGAATCGATAATTGTCCGGTAACTTTAAATAGCAACATTTAACAGTTAAAAACAACATTTTGTGAAACAACCATCTCATTAAGGAGTCTGCATTGAACAATTTCACAATGTTTTTGTCTCTCATAAATTCTGACGTCACAAAGCAAATTATCCGGAAACAAAGACAAGAGTGAAACGCATAATGGACACACGATAATGTGTGCACAACAATAACAAAATCTTCGAAACGCATAAGCGGGACACACGATGACGCAGTTCGCGCGGAGAAACGCAAATTCTTGTCGATCGCAACCCGCGATATTTGATCGGCTGCGAGGTTGTTCTCCGATACACACTTCTTGTTCTTCTGATCGAGTTCGAATCTCGAAAGGATCGATCGGCATGTTCTACGTGTCAATGAAAACTAATTTTTTGTTTTTTTAGAGAAAATAATTAAGGAGCGTGTTCGGGAAAACAGAAAGATTGAAAACTGAAATTAACGCGACGTGAAAGTGACTTGAAAAGTAGCGTTTTCTTCTAAAACTAGATAGAAAATCTACTGCGGAAATATTTCTAGATACAAAGTCTAGGAGATAACATTGGTACCGGAATTGGTGCGGTATTGTTGAGCGAGCTATGCCTTTTTCTCTCTTACTCTCTCTTGCCTCTTTGCTCTCTGCCTTTCTCTTCTTTCTTTCTCTTTCTCTCTATCTCTCTCTCCTCTCTCCTCTCTCTCTCTCTCTCTCTCTAATCTATATTTTTTCCTTTCCGTCCAACGCACAACAGCAGCGCACACTCACACAAACACACACACACACACACACACACACACACGTACGTATACATTTGAGCGACTCTCTCACGAACGGTTCAACGAACGAGAGAACGTAGCGCTTGCGCGCGGCAAACGTCGTAATTGTTGCTGTGCTCTGCGAAACTAAAAAGACAGCGAAGCTATAAATTTCTCTTTCAAAATTTTAGTTAAAATTTTTTCTCAAGAACACAACGACGATTTATGTTTTATTTGCATACAAATAGAAAATTAAATTAGTTTTTTTTTTTATTTTTTTTTTATCAATAGCAAGTATCGTATTCAAGAGATTATTGATTTTGCACGGGTATTGATCCGCTGTTAACGCAAAAGTTTCCTCAATGCGAAATGCGCAAATGCACAACTGCACAATTTTGAATTTAATTCACTATAGGTATCAATTTCAATAACACGCAATGATGAAAATTTTGATTAAAAATGTAAGGCGATAAAAATCAGATCGCAGCCGCGAAATTCAGTAAATGAGTGGCGATTGTTTTTTCCTAAGATTTTTTGCGCAGAAGATATTCTGGGTGGCGTTTCGGCGTTCGTAAAAATAGCGATTTACAACCGTGGCGAAAAATTTACGGAATGATTAAACAGCATAATTTTAGAGAGAAAACGCGCACGCGATAAATAAGTGCGGAAGATATATCGCAGGATTATTGATCGGTGTACGCGCGAGTATTGATCCGTCGCTGATTCGAAGTCACATCGCTGTGAGTTTGGGACTAAATATGACTGTTCGATTTTGAGTTTAATTATTGGATGTGAAAGATGCGGTTTTTTTTTTTTTTTTTTTTTTTTTTTCGAAATTTGAGCAGCATTTGTCTTAAAAACGACTTCGAATAAAATAATATTCTTTGTTCGAGTAATATCGTGATAACGCGATATTTTGAATATTTCATACTTCGACAAGTGAATGCGATCTATCCGATTCGAGAGACTTGAAAACCAAGATATTCCATCTAATTGAATTGATAGAACGAACACAGTGTACAGTCGATAGATTAGTCGATAGTCGCGCGATTCAGCTCTGCTTCTGTTTATCTACCTCGCGCCATCTTGGGACGCTGTCGTGCCCGATATTAATTGCTTTCTATTTAAAGATAATCCAAGCGAGCGATTGAACCGGGCGTGGATCGCGATCTCCGCAACTCTTTTCTCTCTTTTAGCGCGTTGCGTCACCAATTTACAGTCGCGTAGAATCTTGCGTGACGCTATCTCCTGATTCTTCTTATCTTCTCCGTTTATTCTCTCTTTCTATCTCTCTCTCTCTCTCTCTCTGTAAAGTAAGATGTTGTCATCTCCCTCTCTAAATTGCTTGCCACGACACATTGTCTCGTATCACGCGTCATTCAGCAAGAATAGTGCATAACGTGATTCAGATAATAATTTAATTTATATTGATGTATTATCTTAATTGACGATAATGTGCTGGAGTGATAATTTCTAAAATGTTTATACATAAATTTCATATTTAATAAAATATGAAATTACTTTTAATATGAAATTACTCTTAATATGTACAATATATGATATTTATAAAATATTTATAAAATATTAATATTTATTTTTTCTTTATAACATAATATAATAATTCTATAATATATTATATATTTTACACAATTAAATATTGTTTATATAGTTTTTATTTATTATATTTTATATAATAAATAAAGAATATTTTAAATAATGTTTTTTAAATAATGTTTTTCGGATGTGCATAAAGATAATAATGTGACAATTTAATTTTTTCAAGTTAAGAATATCAATGACAGAAATTTGACTCAAAACGAGTCGAATTGTTATGTATTTGCATTTTTTAAAGCGCGGCGCGCTTGCAAATTTTTTTCTTAAAAGTTATTCAACTGTGATTGCGTTGCCATGTCATGATCATCTAATGATATACTAACGTGTTTACGTCGTTCGTGTACCCAGAATCGTCCACAGGACAAGGCAGAGAAAGAAGGAAAGAAGGCAAGAGAGAAGGAAGGGACGGCTCTTTCGGACGGAGGGATGCCGAAGACGAGGGAGGGTGGCGATACATTCCGTAGCTTCCAGGAAGGCCACTAGGAGCGGAGGTGGCTCCGTATTATGTCCCGTTCCCTCGCTCTTATTATGCCGGAGCCGACCCACACCGTCTCGTTTCTGTTTGTACGTATGCGTGTGTGCGCGTATGTGTTTCTACATATATATATATATGTGTGTGTGTGTGTGTGTGTGTGTGTGTGTGTGTGTGTTTGATGAGGCCCACATATCGCCGGCTGCTCGCTACTCTCCTTCGTCGGGCACATTGGCTGGCACGCGGCACACATGTCTCGGCGACGTGTTCCACTATTCTACAGGGTGTTCCCGCTGAAAAATCTGCCGCGAGCTCGCGCGCGTCTCTCGTAAGATTTTACAAACACGCAGAAAAACATTACAGCTACGTGACGCGAGTTAGTAAATATCAATAATAACCGGTGCTTTTGATGAATTACCGTCATTCGGAAAATCTGAACGTTGTTGCGCAGATAATTCTCAATAATTCGTCTAAATAAAGGATAAAAGCGTTTGTTATAAGAAGTTAAAAAAGTGCGCGAGACATAACTTCCGCGTGAAATAGATTTTTTTTTGTTTTTTAGATACAGGAAATTGAGATCTCCTCCGGAGAAAAATCCGAACGCATCCGCGGAACAGATAACGCATTAAGGAGACGAGCGCACGAGGAAGATGAGGAGCGAAACATAATTAAACGGGTGCGAGAAGAGTGAAGGGGGAATGGGAGAGAAAGCTCGGGGAGTTTTCCCAATACGTAGAAAGCGTTGGTGAAGTAATATCGCACCGTCTGCCAGTGTCGTAAAACCGCTTTGATCTCGGCTCTCTCTCGCGCCTTCGTTCATCCGAAGCGTTTTTATCTTCTTTCCCTGCATGTACACGAGCCACCCCTCCTCTATCTTCGTTCTTTTTTCTCAGCTTTGCTGAAAACTAACGGAGCCTGAACGCTCTCCTCTCTTTTCCCACGAAAATCCGTATCAGGCTCCGATCAAACTGTCGCCTTCGTATATTCTCCACCCTCTCTTCGCCTTTCTCTCTCTCTCTCTCTCTCTCTCTCTCTCTCTCTTTCTCTTTCACTCTCCGTACTTCGTGATTCCGCTCTCGTTCTCTCGGTGAAAGGGGTAAGCGTTACGAGGTGGTCCTTAATATCGGCGCTGCACGTGGCCGATGTTTTCTAAGCAGCTGCACGGCGTATACGACGAGCGAAAACAAGCGCTCACACCTCACGAAATAGAGATTACGCTCTCGCTAAATTACATGAATTTGCAAATTTCATCCCGGGACTTTTTCAGGTCAATCCTTGTTTTATTAAAAAGTTTTAGTTCTCGTTTCCAGAATCATGAAAGATGATTAGCAATCAGATCCGACCGAAGCGGTTGTCTTAAATCTCATTATCTTAATTACGAACACATAATTGATTACGGAAAAGAAGGGGCGATTCCTTATCGAACCGCGCTCGGTTACAACTATGTACTTCCGCATTGGCGACGCAAAATATATGCGGAATTGTGTGTAACAAACGGAAGGATTCTATACCTGGAATATATGCTGCATTCATCTTTCGCATCTCGAACTGCGTAAATCCACTCGGCTTAAGAATAGCTCGCGAGTTTCTGAAGCTCAAGCGACACTGTTGGCGTGTTAATTGTTTCTTATTTAATAAAAGTTATTAATAAAAGTTTCTTTTATATTTAATGATCAATTTTTTTGCTCAATATACTATCTTATATAGGTTGTCGGAAGAGTTTTAAAAATTTGTTGATGACATATAGCCGCAGAAATCACACACCGAATAATGGCACCACCCATAAGATAACAAAAAATGCGCATCAAAATAGCGCATATTTAGTTTGATTGTATCGTCACAAAGAGATTTGAACTAAAGCTCCCGATTAAAAGTCAAAAAAGATTTAAAACTTTTCCGACAACCTAGTGTTTACTTAATAAACAAAAAATAATAATATTGTTTACATAACTAGAGCACAAGAATAATAGAATATATCTTTGATTTTACGATTTTAAATAATGATCGGTAATGATATTCACACAGATTTTCAAGCCGCGTTCTCCACTTAAGCACGTGTAAAGACGTTAAACAAATCTCCACCTAGCAAAAATTCTGATTGCATAATAAACACTCTTCCAGTCGGAAATTCTGCTCGTGGGAAGAAAATAAATCAGAAATTCCGTAGGTAAAGGTGACGAGAAATCTGCTCTTTCCTCCCCCTCTAACAAGAAAGCAACACGATGCGACGATGTCGAGGGTCACAGGAAGAGAAAGAAGGGTTGGCAGGCGGACAGAGGGAGGGATGACGAGAGAGGAAAAAAGAAAAGAGAGAGATCGCGAGAGATATTTTGCGGGAGTGCAAAGGAGACGAACGTATACGGACGAGAAGCGCCGCGGGGGTGTATATTGAGGCTTGTAAATGGGGATGGGCGGCCCTCGGGGGTGGTTCCGCCTACCTCCGGCCGAATCGATCCCACCGCAGTGCAGCGCTATAGCAGCCCACGTGCATATATACATATCCGTGGACTCGCTGCCTCCCGTAATACTATAGCGTTTCAGTGCCGTAACAATCGCCACGGCAAAAAATAACTAGGCAACTTTCACGACTCATTGACCGAAGTTGAGGATTTCACAATCAGATTTCTGGCGTTTTTATAAATTTTCAAGATCTAAAGATTTTTGACTTTTCATACGTGTGGACATTTTTCATAAATTTTTCTTCCAGATCCAGATGTCGAGAATAAAATCTTCGTGCTCGGAATTTTGAAATGTCTGAAACTCTTCGAATTCGCGAAATTCCGGAATATCTGAAATCTCGAAATTCGGCCGGTTGTTGTAAACTCGAATGACACACGCGGTTGTAGATTCAAATGACACGGTATCCTCGTGCGCTGATTGCATGTCCAATACGAGGACTACCGGCGCGCTCATTCAATTCGCGGTCCACAGCTGCAGGTGCGGAATGTGCACCGGAGGACGTCGACGTTACACAGGGCTGACGGGATAGGAGAAACAGAGAGATGGGGAAGCGTATAGTGAGGAGAGGTGCAGGAAGGAGGTGTAGGAAGATAACGGGCGAGGAGGTATTATTACGTGTGTCACGGTACACAATCGACTCACACATTCACCCGAGACTACAACGTACCCTTGTGGATTTGCTCGTTTTCTCTCTTTCTCTCTCTCTCTTCGGGACCTCTAGTAGCCAGGATTTCGGATCGTTTAAATTCGCGCATCTAGATATTTGTCGAATCTAGGTCTTGGTAGATTGAGAGGATTTTGACTTCGCGTGTTTGTAGTTTCTAAGATATTTCTTCTCGAGATTTTCTCCAATTTCCGACATTTATAGTAGATGTAAATTTCTTATTACTCTTCAAATTTATTAACTTGCGAATGTTTGTGTGTTTTGAAACGAGAAAACACACATTTTGGGACGGAGTTTTGGAATCTATCCTTTTTTTAAAAAGTTTTTAAATCAGAGCATTAAAGAATTAAAAAGTTTTTTGAAATTAAAGAATTTACAGGTCCGAGCGTATTAGACTTTCAAATCTGCTCGAATAGAAGCTGTGGAACTTCAGAAAATTAAATTTCTTACGAGTGTTAGGACTTCCAATTTGTTGAAATTAGGGTAGGTTACAGAATTGTGGACAGATGTTTGAATATTTTAAAAAGTTTGTATTTTAATTTTGTGGTCTCTCGGATCTCGGATGTTTTTTGAAATTCGATAAAAAAAAAAAAAAGAATGATGTAGATCACGATTCTTTACGAGCGATCTTTTGATGTGAAATTGTTAAATTCTTTGAAAGCAAAATGACACAGGATATCTTAAATGTTTTATGACTTTATTTTCGGAAGTTAAACCTTCTCTCGATATGTCTTTATCTTTCGAAGCAAGTGGTTACGAGCAGTCATGAGCACTTTTAGCGGATGGCTAAGGAGAAAAGGAAAGCGGTGAGAGATCCTAGCGAAGTAAAGGCAGGACAAGAGACGAACTCCTGGTTAACGGGACCGTAATAGCGAGGTCAGACAAATCTCTTCGCTCTTCCTCGGTCACTGCCGTTTCTCGTCTTCCTTACATTGCGATAATGTCTGAGTTCACAAGACAGTTTCTTCTCTAAATGTAAAATAATTTTCAAAAAAAAAATTGTCTTACTACTGAGAAAATAATTAGATATTACGTTTGTATTATATATCACTGACTGAAACATTTAGGCCACTCATTAGACATGTAACGCTTTGCGATGACGTCAACGCGACGCCACGCGTCGCGACGCGGGCGAAGTGACGCGGCTGAAAATTCCGCGGCGATTCGTCATACCACCTCTGCACATATATGTACCTTACACGCGAATGTGATACACCTGCACATTGTGTAGATGGACGGCCGTCATCACGGCCGTTCTTGCCGTGACGTCACTCTCGTTGTAACATTACGGGAGGTAAAAGCAATTGTTTTTTCTTTAAGAGTTGACTGTTAAAAAATTTTTGGTGTTGTCTTTAAAGTAAAATATTCAATTATACATTTTTTATGAAAAAGTTTTGAGAAAATTTGAGAGATTTCTTCAATTCTTATTTTCTTTTTTTTAAATCGTTTTCATTTTATTTCGCACATCATCTTTTTTATCCTCCATGATTTTTTTTCATATTGCGTTACGTTCAAAAGCGCGGCACACGAAATGTCTATTTATTCATGACGTACAAGCCTTCCAAGGAGAACGAGGGCTGACCCACATTTCTCGTGAGCCGAGCGACCTCTGTAGGTGGAGATATAAGCGGACATGCCGACCGTATTATCCTTCGGCCGTTTTATGAGGATTTGAAACTCTCAATGAAAAATATTCCTCTTTCTCGCGCATAATATCGAGCTTAAAGGAAAATACTAACCTTCATTGTCAAGCCGTCGAATGTCAAGGTGTAAAAGTTAAAATATAGGTTAAAATATAAGATAAGTTAAAATATAAGCTTTGTCTATCGCGACATTCAATATTTTCTTTTTTTTTTAATAAGCAAATAATTCCATATATTTATATCTTCTTATAAGGGAAGTTCGGCAAGTATAAAATTAAAAAAAATCTGAAACTTTGCATAAGTTTAGACTAGATGGACCTGATAACTAAGTAAGTTTTTTTAGCTGCTAATATTTGGGTTTAGGAGTTGAAACACTTTCTTGAAAAAAATGAGTGGTGGGGATATTTCGAAGAAATTATCATTTTTGAAAAATCTAATTACACTGTTATAAAGAGCTTTTAATTTATAAAACTTTTATTTGAAACATTTTTTCATATTTCTTATTGTTTTGGCGATATACGCTTAGAAACGTAAATACCGATTTTTTTCAAGAAGAGTGTTTCAATTCCTAAACCCAAATATTAGCAGTTATAAAAAATTGCTTAGTTATTAGGTCTATCTTGTTTAAACTTATGCAAAGTTTCAGATTTTTTTTAAATTTTACACTTGCCGAACTTCCCTTGTCAGTAGAAAAAAAATTCGATCAATTTCTGTATTTTACAATACAGATTTGTCGTCTTTTCGATCGAAATGATCGTGATCGTGGTTTCATGCAATGGTCAGTGCTTTTTCTCGAACGTGAAAGTGCGCAGTCCAAGACGACCGGTAAGGTAGAAACGCAAGTAGAACGAACGAACGAACGAACGAACGAACGAACAAACAAACTCGCGTGGCAGTTGCAAAATCATCCTGAGACCTCGGCTCGGCCGTAGCTCGACCGACTACGCCGCGTGTTGCGAAAGTTTCACAACACGGCCATTGTTAGATGGAACGATGTCGAAACCGCATCAATTTTAGAGACAACGAGGCCAGAGCGCAGAAGGAGCGTGTTGTGCGAAATCTTCGAAAAACCGCAGAAAAACCGATGCAAAACGCTCTCGCGAGTGTGTCCGTTAGATATCTTGTTTATACAGCTATAAAATTGCTGCGCTTTCATTTCTCTTCATTTTATTGTAGAAAAAAAAATCTAAAAATATTCTATAAATACACATACATGGTGAGAGAGAATTTCTATTTTTAATTTTTTTCTCACAAAGCAGAGAAAATGAGACTGTCCACAGCTAGCCTTCGATCTTTCTCTCATTTAATTCTCTGTAATAAATCGATAATAATATATAACGATGCGCATAGACGCACTTGAAGAATAACGAGAACAGCGAGAGAGGAAAGGGAAGGGAAGAATGGAGAGTTGACGTGGGGAGGGTACGAGTTGAGCGTGCACGAGGCGTCCCGGCGCCGCGCGTCAATAGCATGTCCCAGGGGAGGCGGACGTCACCACGTGTGAAGCCGCTGGGGTGACTCGAGAAAAGAGGGATGGGACTCGATTTCTCGTGTAACTGACCATTCCTAATTCCAAGTTCTCTCGAGAATATCGCGATGTACCAAAAAAGTGTCGCGACCATTGCGCATTGCTTGCGTGAAAAAAAAAGTGGAAAACTCTCTCGCGAACAACGCGATGGTACACCATAAACATAAAAAACAAACTTCTTCTTTCATATTCGTTGCTAAGTAATTACTAATTGACTGTAAACTAATTAAAATTTAAAATAAAAATTAATTTTAAATTAATTTTAAATTAATTTCCCTGTATAAAAAAATTGAAAGACAAAACATTTACATAATATTTAATCTTTAAGTCTTGTTTTGAAAATTTTGCTTATCGGATATTTCACAATGATTATTAGATGTCGGACGGAGAACGAGGATTCCTCCGCGCACCCTTTGTGGGAAAACTGACGATCCGCGTCCGTAATGTGTCGTAACCGCGGCAAGGTTGACCCACGACCGCGAGGTCAGCAGTGTTGGTCAACGACATGCATATGTACGTTTACATGTCCCCGCGGGACCGCCGAAATGAATGCCTATAAACAAACATTCGCCCCTGCACTGTTTTCTCTCTCTTTCTCTCTTTTTCCTCGCTGGTGACGCTCACGAAACCGTGCACTTTCATTCAAGAGTTGTGCGCAGATCCTAGAAAATGGATCAAGATTTCTGTTCTATTGATTGCAATTAATAGTAAATACAAAGAAAGAAATTTTTTTTTTGTTTATTTTTGTCAGATCAGTTTTAGCACATTTTATTGAAATATTTAGTAATCAAATATTTAAATTCTTAGATGAAAATACTATTTTAAAATTTTTTGCAAGTGTTAAATTAATCAAATAAATTAAATATAAAATAGTAGAGAGAGAGAGACACAATAGTGTCTCATGCCAATTAGTCTTATGTACTTATTATGACAATAAGTAGGATTTTTGATAAAAAAAAAGTAAAAGAGAGGATCCTTAATGTGTGATTTACAAAAGACATACCATTAGGAGCTTTCGAGGATTTACGAGATCATCTTGGCAACTTTCGGAAAAATGAGAAAGAAGGAAACACCAAAGAAAGGAAGAAAGCAAGGAGGGGATAGTATTGTGACTCTCGAGTTCGCCTCAAATATTTACGCTATGCCCGCAACAATGGGAACAATATCGGTTGCCTAGCAACCGCTCTGTTCACGACCAGTTCTATCCCCTTCAGCGAATACCCCTTCTCGCTTCTCTTTTACCACCTCTCGTTGCTTTCTCTCTTTCTCTCTCGCAACTAACTCAGTCTTCTCTCTTTCAACCCTAAACTTACCTACACGTTTCTCGTTCTCTTTTTTTTCTCTCTATCTCGCTTGGTTCAATCTTTCTCAGCCTTCGCCTCATTGGTCGAGTGACAGAGATGAGATGTGATTGACAGTCTTTTGGACAAAAATAGGAGGAGTCGAAAAAGAAGATGCAAACAGAAAGAGACAAGGACAGATAAACCATATAAAGAAAGAAAAACAGAACTTTTCTCTCTCTGTTTCTCTTTCTAATTATCGAAAAATTGAGAGAAAATGCACATATTTTTTAACATAATTATCTTACTGCTTAATGTGGTTTTTAATAAAATTAAAGTATTTTAATAGAAAATTCTAAAATTTGAAAAATTAAATACTCGTAAGAAACATGACGTTCACGTTCCACTTGAGACTGAAGAAGTAATGTAATGATAATAAACAAATTATATCATTAATTTTTTTTTGTTACTTAAGATGATAATAATGAATATTTCTCACTTAATAAAAAGTGGTAACATAATTACCGTGCACATTCATCCTGTCGTGAAAAATTACTTCCACTACTAGAGTTAATTACCATATGATTTCTATTATCTCTTTTTTTTATATGATTTTTTAAAATATAGAATTGATATAGAAATTTTAAAGCTGTTGCGAGAAAAGTGGAATTTACTCTTCGC
This sequence comes from Pseudomyrmex flavicornis, assembly GCA_014825475.1. NCBI lineage: Eukaryota > Metazoa > Arthropoda > Insecta > Hymenoptera > Formicidae > Pseudomyrmex > Pseudomyrmex flavicornis. The sequence goes on from QVNW01002969.1 coordinate 22,500, forward strand.
AAAAACGCAACCGTAGAGATGATTTACCGAAGAGAAAGAAAAACACAAAGAAAAATAAAAAACAAATCATCATAAAGATAAGCACAACAAAGTTCTCGGTGTATTACTAATACACGCCAAATCTGAATATTCAAATCTGGAAAAGATAAAAAGAATGAGAAAAGCCTAACGAGAGAGAGAAAAAAAGGGAGAACAGGAAATCAAAGGGTCGAGGATTGCCACTAGAACGAGCGAGAGGAATGATCGGTATTCGCATGTATTATACGTATTGGTGTGTGTAAAATATATGTGTATGTATGTGTCCGAGTGCATTAGAGAATGAGAGGAGGACAGGGCGATAGAGAGGACAGGAGAAAGAGAGAGAGAGAGAGAGAGAGACACGCAGCAATAACGGGGCGGGTGAGTAGGAGGAGAACGCAGGGCGGTAGAACAAGAGGGGAAGGATCAATGCCGGTTGCCAGGACAACCACGGCACCTGATCTTCCTTCCATCCATCCTGGAGCGAGGTGCTTCTCGCTCAGTCCGACCTCGCGCGCGCGACAAGGGAATCGGGGGGCAAAACTACAAATGAGGGTTTGTGAACCCCGCGAGCAGAGAATCGTAACAGTTAGCGATTTCAGGGATAATTTGTTAGTTTTAGATGCAACGCGATATTGTGAGAATTTGAAAATCTCTCTCTTGAATTGTGTGTCGTATCTATTGTTTTTTACATATTATTTCAGTTTCGAACTAATCGATGGCAGATTGAGCAATAAATTAGTACAGAATCTCAGAGATTGACTATAAGTCTTCAATAAAAATAAATTAATTGACAAAAGTGCTTTTTTAATGTTTAAAATATGTAATTTATTCGCGTGCGTTTTAACCGACTATGGCGTTTTGAAATTTCCCGCCATTGTAGTTTTATCCTTTATTACACAGATGTCACGCATTACATGTGAAAGTAAAAATTACAAATTCCAATCTTCTTAATAGTAATTTAGTATAAAGTTAGTGTAAATATGCTCAAGTAAGTAGAAATTTAAAAAAAAAGGCAGTAAAACATTCTAGCACAAATAAAAAGTTAATTAAAATGTAATTTAAACTTTTAATGATAAAAATCAAATAAAGTCCGAAGACTATTTATTTATTTGAACTTGTACATATGCGCACAATTATTGAGAAACATTTTTTTGTGTTAACAGGCTCTCAACACTTGTCGCAATAAAGCAAGCTTTAAACTAAACACAAAACTAAATGAAAGCCAAAAACTAGACTGAACTAAACTAACTTTGCAATCGCAATTTCGAGAAATGTCAAGCGAAATGCGGAACGAGTCTCCGGGCGGACGGAATATTTCCTCTCTGAAATTCGGTGCTTTGCCGATCGATTTTCGCTCGGGGAACGATCAATATACCAGGTGGCGCGGCAAAAGGGGACGCAATATGAGCGGGGGTGACAAAAGTATTCACTGTTTTGTGGAGAGATACACGAAGCGCGCGTGTTTCTGCGCATTGGTCGGCCGGCACGGCGCGAGTTTTGGCGAGTCGATGCACCATTGTGCGTTGCCTTGGTGGCTGCGTTCGCTTTGTTTTCGTTTCTCTTTCTCTTTTTCTCTCTCTTTCTCTTGTTCATCGTCTTTCTCTATATGTTTTTGCTATATGCGTGTTGCTCGTTTCAACAAGATATTTTACTTAATATTTCCGCACCTACAGGCTCGTCAATTGCGAATACGCTCGCTCGAAATAATTTTGCAGAGACTATGACCGAATTATATCTGCGACGCGTCGCGTCTCGATGTAAATAACCGCAGAATTTCAGCAAAATGCTAAGAACTTATGAAGATTGACAGAAAAGAAGGAAAAAAACCTCCGAATTCTTTATATACAATTAAAAAATATCTATCGCGTGTTGTGCTATATAATGCAATAAATATATTTTTAAATCTACAATCCGAAAATAAAAATAGAATTCAAATCTAAACTGATAAATAGTTGCATATTTAATATTAGTTGCTGTAGTAATTATTTCTTTATTATGCCGATATTGTTTCTTATTAATATCTTTTCGGATATTATTCAATGATGAAAGTTTCTTGATATGAACATTTTCAGAACTCTTATTTCGTATCACGCATTTTTTAAATAACAGTCGAATATATAGATAACGCAACTATGTAGAGAGAACACTTCTATTTTGACAAAATTGTTATATTACTAGCGCTCGTGACCGGATAAGAAATTATCTTTAGTCCTCTTTTGCTTTACTTCTTTCCCCCTCCTTTGCCTCTCTATCTCTATCTCTCCTCTCTTCTCTTTTGATCAGGAAAGTGATGTGCACAATAACGAGATAACGTAGCGACCAGTTGACTAGCAGCAACAGCAGCTTCTTCGGTGAACCAGTTTCACCTCCCACGCTGAGCAGCCGACATCGCGTTCCGACATATATGTATTTTTTTATTCGTTCTCTATGCTCACGTTTTACAACTCTGGGTACACAACGTTGTGAATGAGAAATGATTCGTATGATTGTGAATTTAGCGTCGACGTCATAACACATTCAAATGTATATGTGTGCAATACACAGGCGGTTCTATGGTTTTTTTGCAATGCACGTTCTGCGGTCGATTTTGAAGTCAAGAAAAATATCAAGTTAAAAATCTCTCTTAAAAAGAGAGACAGACAGAGAGAGAGAGAGAGAGAGAAAGAGAGAGAGAGAGAGAGAGAAAGAAAGTTTTTTTTTTCGCAATATTTTAAAATTAGTTGGGGGGATATACGGGGTCTCATATATGAGATGCAAACCAAGCATCGTATATGAATTTAGGAATTGAAATTTCAATTCAAAAACTCACGTGTAAAATTTACACGTAAAATTTACGGTAACAAGAATACATATATATATATGTATTCATATACATACGCGCGCGTATTTTCCGCACAACATCTTGGTATCGGCTTGCATGACCATGTTTAATTTCGTTAACATTTCACGAAGCCGTAATTCATCAATTGTTTAAGAAAGTTATTATTAAGAGAGAAAATAAAACGTTACTACATAATCGATTCTTCAATTAATTTTCACTAGTCTTCAGTAAAATTTTGGTTCATAATGTGCAAATTTTTACTGAAATAAAATTTCACTGTTTTTATTTATTTCTTTTTTTGTCAAGCGCAAAAATTTCTTGAAATCCAACAGTCGCGCATGTTTAAGCAGTAAGTAATGACTCGCGCGAGCTTGAAATATCGATAACAAAGCAAGTCCACGTTCACCGCTCATCAATTCCGCTGATAAGCTGACGACTAATCGTTGTTGTTCGTACGCGCTGAGTCGCGATCGAATTCGGAAACTTCGCGATGATCAATTCCCGCCGCTTCGCGTAGACGCGATTGTGCAGATAAAGGGTCGTCTTCAATAGAAGTAGACAGTATAGAGTAAGAAGTAAGATTCTTGGATTTATTTCAGTTTTGTCTATGCAAGAAATTATTTCGCGTCTTGCAACACGCGTCTTTCATTGGTTAACAATAAGACAGTATGTAGTGCGAAATAGGAATTGTTCATTTCGTTATTCCCGTTGTTACTTCACCGAAAAACAGTTTACTCTCTACTCCTACAGCCTTACTGTGCGCATTATACGTACATCTCATGCAACTATAACGGCTAATTTAGAAGTTTAAGAAATAATATAAGTAATGAATTCACAGACGG
>QVNW01002970.1:0-33121 GCA_014825475.1 Pseudomyrmex flavicornis
TCTCTCTCTCTCTCTCTCTCTCTCTCTCTTTTATTATCAATTACAATTAAATTATGATAAGACGATCTCTTTGCGCTCCAATATAACGTCAGCTGAGTCGTATAGTGTTTCACTTGCTTGCAAACTTCTGAAGATAAAGAGAGAGCGAGAGAGAGCATCCGGCTATTAAAAATTATCAGCGTGCATAGTAAACGCCTATCATCGCGGTTAAATCACATTCTAGATATCTAATCGCTCTTTCGTGATTGCGAGTTGTTTGTTTCGGTCTCTTGTATTCAAGTAATAATTATTATTTTTATAATTTTATTTTGCGCAAAACCTTAATATCATCGACACATAAATTTGACATTTTTTCTATTCGAACCCCTTTGGTCGGTTTTCGTTGATTTATCACGAACGAACGTTCTTTCGTATGTAAAAAAATTCGAGCGAAAAGCAATCTCGACACAAAGTTCCTTCACAATTACACGGAAATCGACCTTGAAAGCGAAGTACTACAAGTAACCCGCGCACATGGTAGCGCGGAAAGAAACACGAAGGAAAAGAAAGAAAAAGAGAAAAAGAAACAGTAAGAGAGAGAGAGAGAGACTTGGAATCGAACCGAACGATCTTCTTGCGCAATTCTCTCTTAAAAAATACGCGCAAACAGCTTTAACGGTAGAGGCGTGACTTTTGTTATTTCGAAGGACAAGCATTTTTCTTCCCGAGTCTGCCGTATCGTTCGGTAACGGGTCTCGACACACGTAACAAACGTTTTTTTTTTCTCCTGACTTAACATTCGCATTAATTACGCATCGACTTCGCGAATGCGTTGATTGGGGAACTAATCAGAGATTCCGTCTTTCTATTTTCGCGTGTCACGATTCGCGTGCCACAAAAAAAAAAAAAAACGAGAAAAAGTTCCATTGGGCGGAGAATATCGCTTGACAGTTTCTTCGGCTTAAATCGAGAGATTAAACACGGGCCAGATAAAATTATCCGGGTTACGAGATTCTCTCAAACAAAACGCGATGAAAGATAGAAAACGGCGAAGATAGAAAAAGGAAACAAGAAGGTCGAGACCCCGAGGAAGTCAATGATCTCTGACGTCAGCGCCGTGCGTACGACCTTGGCGAACGAACCGGTAGCCCGCGGCCAAATCTATTCCGTTCTAGTATTCCGCATTGGTGAGCTTTGCGTATAGAGTTCTTCTTTTTATATCGACGTTTTCGAAGCGCCAACGCGTTTATCTGCGTTGCGAGAAAAAACGCTGTCCACGCACTGGTGTGCTATAAGACAATTTTTTCTTTTTTTTTTTTTTACTACATATAGACTGAAAACATTCCTTTTTATTATACAAGTAGTAGAACGAGTCGAACAGGTTGCTCATTTCTCTCTCTCTCTCTCTCTCCTTCTCACTCTTGTACATTCGAGTTCAATCTATATAAACAAAAAAGAATCAGAACTACGGAAATGTGCACTTCAAAGTTCCGATTTCTAGTTCGTCATTAAACTTTATTTCGCTTATCTGTGTTTTGCTCTCGATATATAGATACACTCGAAAATCTCGTGCGAGATTTCTTTAGCTCACAATGAATTACGCGGACAAGTCGCACGAGGAATCTCTCCTTCTCTATCTCTCTTCGGACGGGTATTAACCTATTACCCGTAGAGCGCAAAGGGACGGGGTTACAAAGGAAAGCGTGAGAAACGTCCGTGAGATATACCTCCGCCTCTCTCTCTCTCTCTCTCTGAGAGAGTGTAAAGTGAAAGTTCACTCTTTTCAACGATCGCGGCTGATTTGTAAAACGGTGTTGTTGTTCTTCTCCTTTGATGGTGATCCTCGATTTTTGATCACACTTGCAACAAACCTCTCGTGTCCTTTTGCGCAGGAAAAAAAAAAAAAAAACAATTGTTGAAATATTCGACGAAATTTGAAATTGCGGTTCGAGACAGAACCGTTTTTTTTTTTTTTTTGCTCGGCAAAATAACGCGCACACGAGCGGATGATATAAGTGGGTATTTCTCGAGTACAAATTCCGAGTTCGAGACGTAAAACAATAAACACACACACAGTTGCGAGGAAAAAAAAAAACTTTTGTTTTGTTTCGTGATGAGTTCTTATCTCTCTTAAAAAAAAAAAATTCCACGGAGGAAGGAGGGAGGAGAACATTTGTTATCGGAGAAATGCTTAAAGCGTCCGTCGGTTCTTGAATTAATGAAACGACGACGCGCTCGCGCGCTCATCAAGGACTTTTGTTTCCCCCGAATCGTGGGTATGTAACCGCGCGCGCTTTTATGCCGGACACAAACTGCGGGTTCGATGATCCTTACCTCGGCGTGACCTTCGCGGATCGGAAGCTTGAGGTCGACATTCGCATCGCACCGAGAAGCAGGAAGGAGGTGGCTATCTCAACCGCGAGAGAGAGAGAGAGAGAGAGAGTTCAACGCACTGTTGTACTGTAATCTCTTCCGTGGCCAGTTATTTCTTACGGCTTACGACGACGATTCGCTCGCCCAGGCCAGGTCTTACAAAAACGACGAGGAGAAGAGAACCTTGCGCGATGTCTCGCGATCTTATCGAGAACTCGAGGAGAAGGAGAATCCGATCGCGAGTTTCTAAGCAAACTGAACGAAGACGGAAGACGCGTGCGCGCGTAATTCCTTTAAATAGCCAGCAAAATTCTTCCACAGAATTCTGAAAAAATTGCAACCATTGCCGATATCTCGTTTCTCATTTGCAAGAGAGAAAATGTTTGTGATACTGCAATTCACCAAATTTTTATACCCAATTGAAAAATTGCAATTAATTTTTTTCATGAGATAAGAAATTATTGTTTATCTTGAAATTAGTTTTCGTTAATGATTCTTGAAATACTTTTAGTTTTAACAAATTATTTGAAACAATTTGTTAGTCTCTAAGCGTAATATATGGAACTTCAAAAATATAAAAAAAAAATTCATCAAACTTTTATACTCAATTAAAAAATTGCAATTAATTTTTTTATCAGATAAGAAATTATTATTTACCTTAAAATTATAGTTAATGATTTTTAAAATACTTTTTAATACATTATTTGAAAAACATGTTAGTCTCTAAACGTATGTATGGAACTTCAAAATGTAGAAAAAAATTCATAACACATATACTTGAAGATGTGTGTGGTAAAAAAAAAAAAAGTAAAAACTCTCCTAGTACTTCAATTTTAATTGATTCGCAGCAAGACTAATTGCTCGAGAGTTCCGAGGCGGATTTTAAAGCGTTACGATCAATTTCTGATTCGTTTGTTAGCCAAATTAGTCGCGGTATACTCCGCACGGCGGAAACTTCGAACGCGACCGGCGGGGAAGAGTATTATTTTCTCGGGTTAATTTCGTTCCAACCGACGTAATCCTCGCGCGTTGGTTACGTGCCAAGCACAACGTGCTAGACTTCTTCGTTCATCACGAACCTCGACGCGGATGCACACGCACATAATTGTCCTACGGCCAAATACCGATAAACGTGACGATGAAATCAATATATGTGACTCATATGAGAAAAATTATTTACCGCGCGCGCGACAGTATGGAAAAGGAAGAGAACGTCGAATCTAATTATTATTTGCCGCTTTAATCGTTCATAATATGTTATTGAAGCTATTTCCAATAAAACGATGTGATTACATTACGAAAAGCGCACTTAATTACTCTACTTAAAACAGAATCGTATTTAATGTATCCGTTTTTCCGGAATCACTAATTAAACCGATACAGATCGGCAGATTAAAATTTCTTCGAAAATGACACGCGTATTTTTTTCTTGTTTTTTTACACGTGCTTGTATACGGTTATTTGTAAATGTGCTTAAACAATTCTTTATTTGAGGCACATTGTTTGATTTTGTCCTCTAATAAAACCGCAATATAAAATTACATAATACTATCTACGTATGTAAAATTCAAAGAATATCGACTTTCTCGTGGGGAAAGGGGAGGGGAACTCCAGGAAAACTAACTCGAGACTTGCCGACAAATTAATAACGCGTTAATAACGCGACTAGGCGAGCGGAACACCACCTCGCGCGAGCTGTCCGCTCGTGGTCTCACGAGCGGAAGCGACGTTCGTTGTACGGCGATGCGCGTTCGAGAGAGAAGAGAGGTCGCAAAGGGTTCATCGCGTCTCTTTCTCCCGGGTGTTCCGCGTAGCGAGTCGGCGCGCGAATCGCCGCCACCAGGTGGAGCGGACGCGGAGGAGGAACGCGACGTGGCGGAGGAGGCAATCCGGTCGACGCCCCTAGGAGTCGTTCAACCCGCTCACGCCGGCGGTCGTCGTCGGCGATCGGCCTTGAATCACCCGTGCCCGTTTACGGGAGCGGCGGCGTAGGAACGCGTGTTCAAACGCGGGGTTCAAGCGCCAACGAGCGGACCGACACCGAGCCGCGGGTTGATACTTCCGGTCAAGAACAGTCCTTCTGGACACGGTGCGCGATCGCCGCCTTGGAGAGGTAAACGATCGCTGCCTCTCCTCTTCGAACGAAGATCATCGTGAATTTATATATGCGCGGATTCGCTGCCTAGGTCGCGGAGATGAACGACCGCCGCGAGGTTGTCTTGCGAAGATATTCTACTTCCTAGTATGTAAGCGTTTCTTATTAGACGTTCTCCGCGCGTGTAGCTCTTTGTCCATCATAAAGTGATTTATGCAGATAAATCTTTTAGCGATGCGACGCGTTAAATCGAATCGTTTATATAAATATTTGTGTGAGTTAAAATATTTGAATTCAGATGAGAAGAATACGTTATTTAACAAACTGAAAAGCTATCATGAAGAAATTTCAAAATTAACAATCTAATAAAAAAACAAATAAATTATTCTCTAGTAAAATAATATAGAAATAAATCGCGCGTGTAAATTAAAACTACGTATTTTATTTTCTTGAAAGAATATCTATCGTTGATTATATAATTTATAATTAATTTAAATATTCAATGTTTCGCAATATAAATTTCCAAAGTAATTGGAATGGGAAAATGGGATATTCTCATGTATGTGATGCAAATCAAGCATCCTATGTGATTTTGAAGAATTGGAAAATTCAATTCAAAACTAACGTGTAAGAATTTATACTCTAAAAAATATAAATATATTTAAAAAAATATAAATATGTCTCTTACTACCGTAGAAATTTATTACTAGTTTTAAATATTCAATTTAATTGTAAGAACAAAAAACCATTTAGTATAAGCGAAAAATGTTGTAAATGTGAAGAAGATTCCATTGATTATACAATGTTTTTATTTATCTTTTCATTAACTTGTAAATGATTTTATGAAATATTCAAAAAACACGAATAAATAATGTCTTCTGTTGGCTTATCAATGAAAATTGATAAATTTTAAAAGAGCTGACAGCAATATTGAAAAATATTATAAACCTTTCTGAAACCTTCTACAAATAAGTATACATAATTCTGTGCAGAATCCTTGGAGTTCAATCCTTGGATTCTATCCTTGGATTATCAAGTGATCCCGCAACGACCTCGGGCAACAATGTGCGAAACTTACATTCACGCTTCTTCGCGTTTGCGTGTGCGTGTGTGAAATAAATGGCCGAAAACACGCCGAAGAAATAACAACGTTAAATACCAGAAAATGTCAATCGATGACATAATCCGTTTCGTAACTGTCAACCTTGAACTACGGAATATATTCCGTTGGATTTGCAATAACGTTCGAGGTCTCATACATAAAACGATTTAAACCGATGCAATTTTTCAACGAGCTGACGACGACAAAGAAACGCGAAAAAGGAGAGGATTATTTTTTTTTTTTTTTTTTATCGAGGACGAGACTATTGCACACACTCGCGATGCAATCACGCGCTTGTCACACCGCGAGGTATGACCGATAAATCGACCGCGGAGAGATTGCACACAGATATGATATGCGCGATGTTGCGAAGCGAATTGCGAAGCGAACGCGCGCGCGAAATCGCCGACGCGGGGAGCGAAATCGGTGTCGCGCATTACGAAAGTTAACTGGAGCACGAATTGACTTTCGATTTATTAGGCGAGCGCACAGCCCGGCCGAATCGACGACGGGAACGCACTCAACGTGTTCCATCGATTTCAAAGCCCGGGTCTCCACGCGCGAACGCGTACATCGTAAAACTCAACAGCCGCTCTCTTGCGCAACTCGCGAAAGCGAATGCAATGTGTCCACGGTTCTCTTCTGTTGAAATTAGAACAGGAGATTTAAATATATATATATATATATGTTATATTTGTATAATATATATATATATACATAGGTTCTCGAGAGAAACCATCGGGGCTTTCGGTTACGACCTCTACAAATGTCTTTTTTTTTCCCCGAGGACAGTCTTAATTTCACTAGATTTCTCTTTCAAGATCCAATATCACGTATGTGTACATGTCCCAATAATTGTACAAAGTGGAAAAAAAATATCTTTACGAAAATAACTCGCATCAATATTAACGTGGTAAATTATTGTTATACTTTTAACACCATTTTTACCGCTGTGCTATCATTACACACGCTACAACTTCGTTATTTTATTTCTCCACCCCCTTCCCCCCTCCATTTCGTCCCGCCGCCGCGCCATCAACGAACAATATCGTTCATTGTTACAAATCGCCCTGAATCGTAGCTCTCCTACGAAGGGAAAGAGGAGGATTCGTCCCGAGCTGATAAAACCTCTATCTATTTATCCAAGCGCATTCAGAGCGTTCGAGGACGCGGGGACGTAATCGCGCGAATTTCGCGCGTAACTTCATTATATTACGATCGTTCGAATGTAGTAGGTGCATATAGGCGCGCGCAAGCCGATCGCGCGCAAAACCGGAAATAACCACGGCAGACGAAAAGAGGAAAAGAGGAGGGCGCGACGAATTTTCAGCGAAAATCACGGAACGGTTGGGAATCCAGCGGGGAAAGAGAGAGAGAGAGAGAGAGACCGATAGGAGGACGAGAAGGAGCGACGAGAGATATCTAGTTGCAGGTCGTTCACATCGTGCGAGGGGGACGAGCGCTGTAAAAATAGAATGAGAGCGCCAGGAGTGCGTGCTCTCACACACGCGTAGCGCACTGACGACGACGACGATTCGCGTCTCTTCCACGCGAACCTGTCTCCTCGTTCCATCGCGAAATACATACTACAGGATACGCCCGGCAATTAAACTCCAGACGACCTGAGAGATCGCGGAAGTAATCGAAGAAGCTCACTTCCCACAGCCAACTTTGAGTTCCTTATTTAAAAAGAACCGGGGGAACGCGTTTAATTTCTTCGAACATCTTGTGAATGTTCATGTTGAACGAATTTCGGTGTTCAATCTTCCGTTTGTTTCGAATACGAATTTGAGAAAAACAAATGTCTGCGAACACGCAATGTCTCTCTGAATCCGTTAAAAAAAAAAAAAAAACAACGCTCGAGAGCGTCTGAAAGAACACTACGGTTTATTCGAACATCGCGCAAAATCGCATGTCTTTCTGCAAAAAAAGATTCGACTAAATCTACACGTCCAACATTCGCGTGCAATAAACGTTGTATTTGATTTCTCTCTTTTTTTTTTTTTTTGTTTTTTAAATAAGATTTGTAAGATTATACGCTCGGTTTTACACTCGGTTTTCTAATTATCACCCTCTACTCCTCGTTTCCGCCCTTCGTGGCGAAATCCGGATGAATTTTGGCAGCGTCGCATCGATCGCCAGCCCCGCAGAGAGAGAGAGAGAGAGAGAGAGAGAGAGAGAGAGAGAGAGAGAGAGAGAGAGAGAGAGAGAGAGAGAGAGAGAGAGAGAGAGAGAGAGAGAGAGAGAGAGAGCGATCCGGGGAACAACGAACTACCGCGAAACGTACCTGCGTGTAACACCAGTTCTCGGCTACGGGGGTGTTCACTTCCGGTGGCGGCGGGCTCGGGACGCGGCTCACCGCCATACTACTGCTGCTGAGCAAGTTCGAGCTGACCCGCGACGTCTGAGGCGCACAGTCGCTCACCGCAAGTCTGCAACAAAAAAAAACGAAAGAATCGTCCGGTTAATTCGGGTGAAACATTACGGGGGTGGCATGCGGGGGACGACGAGTTTTGAGTCATCCCGCCGTGTGCGCGTACATACATGTACATACATATAATACACATATACACGCGCGCTATTACACGCTCGGAAAGTTGTTAAATAGTGTGTGTGTGTGTGTGTGTGTGTGTGTGTGTGTGTGCGCGCGTGCTCGTGTTACGTCAGAGGAGTAGGTCGTCGACCCCTCCATATTTCTGGACGCGATAGGACAGACGGGCTCATTGAATTAGCGTAATGGCGTATACGTACTGACGACGCGCTGCTCTGCGTTCGACAGGGGACGAAAAAAGGGGGTATAATTGTAATGTCGATAAATGAAATTCTCCGCAAACTTTTTTTGAATTTGACACGTAAAATATTGATGGGATTTTCTTCGAATCTCTAAATTCAATCAAATATCGTTTTAAATAGAGATTAATGAAGAATTATACTTCAGCGCGCTTTCGTATTCGTTAAATCGTGTATTTCCTGTACGTAACACAAACACGTCATCTCATTCTCACGATGACGAAACCCCTTTTAAACGCGACTCTCTCTCTCTCTCTCTCTCTCTCTCTCTCTCTCTCGATCGCTGCTAATTGAGCTACTTGAAAGTAATGGATCCCCCTCGTAAGCGAGCCTTCCTTCGGAAGGTAAGGTCATCATCGACAGTCGATCGATCGCGATAGATCCTACTATCGAGCGTATATACATTGCGTATATCGCGTTGTCGAGTGGTAGGAGAAAAGAAGACAGAAGGAAAAGAACAAAAGACGAGGAGCGGGAAGAGAGAGAGAGAGAGAGGAAAAACAAGGATGAAGGAAGGAGAGTATGCAGGACACGCGATGTTGCTCACGTGCGGTGCCAAGTACGGAACCGCTTCGGAAGGCGAGTCAAGTACGTTAGCCCCGCAGGTTCATCGGACGGCCAGATCGGGTCACCGCGGCCGGACTCGACCAACCAGGAAACAGAAACTAAATCGAACGAACTCTCCGTCGAGTTGGCGTCTCGCTCTCGTGACACGCGTCTCGAGAGATTCGCTCGCGTTCGTTCGCGGCTTCGGAAGATGGGTATCATTTAAACGAGAAAGTTCGCTTTTAAACAGCGTGTTCAAATAATGACGGGGGAGTGATTTGCTGACGAATAAAACATAAGACGGCTTAAAAGTAACGAACAATAAAATCGAAGGGAAAAAAAAGAAGTGGAAATAATTGCCGTATACCACGGTCTCTCCCGAGTGCAATAAAATTTATGATAATGAAAGTGAGAAATACCGATTTAAAAAACTTAGCAACGGATATTTAGCTTCTATTAAAGTAAACAAAGACTGTGTTATTGCACGATGATGTTGCACGCGAGCAGAAGAAGAAGATTCGCGGAGAAAGTGCAGATCTCGCGCGGGAAAAGAGCAGCTGCTGAGTCTTTGATTAATTAAAACTTGAACGCGAAGCCGAAAATCGAATTGCCGATCGCGTTAGCGTATTATTAATATGTATATCGTTAGTATTCTCGTTATTTTTTTTTTGTTTTTTTTTTTTGCGGACGCGGAGATACTTTCGTTTGGCGAATTTCTCCGGTTTTGCGCGCGCGCGAGCGAGCGTGCGAGAGAGAGAGAGAGAGAGAGAGAATTGCATCGCGCCCGGTACTTTTGTGAGCGGATCGCGTTCGCCGTTTCGTTCGTTCGGTGCCATAACTTTCACTTCCAACGCTTATATATACTCCCACGTAGTTTTTGCGCTAGATACCACACAGCCGTAAGCATTGCCAGACCGCGCAAATGGGAGAGCGGTCTCGTTTTATTCGAGAGAAAGAGACAAATGAATTTTATCGTAACGCCGCCGCCGCCGCTCCGTTTAGTGAGAAAGCAATCGCGGCTCGACCGTTAGAAAGTACAAGCGAAACGACGTTTCCGTCGATGAGAAAACATTTGGAGCGTAAGATGTCGAACGAAAACTATATTGAGACTGGCGAAATAGAGAAATTCATTGGTAAAATCAAGAAGATCTCTTTTTGAAATAGATTTTTAATGATTATGGCAAATTATGTGTAAAAGTGTTCTATTCACAAATTAAATTAGTTCGAAATAAAAATACTGGACAGATCTATTTGAATATCATTCACAAGTGAAACTGATGCGGTTTTTTTTTAAAAAGATGCGACGGAAGAGATTTGATACATCGTCTTATTATTTATCTATTTTCTTGCGGCATTTAAAAAAAAACAATTCCGTTGAGAAAAAAGAAGTCGGGAAGAAACGCGGAACGGGTTCTAGATCGGCATCTCTTTGTTTCGAGCGATCGAAACGTTCGAGCACTCGGTGGTCGAAGCTTGCGCAGGCGTGAACCTCGGGGGCTTCGAGAGTTCAGGGGAAAGTAGAACGGAGCCCCGGCACAAGCTCGCCGGTGAAAACGAGGAAGTTGGGTGAAAACTGTCCGTAGCGCCGCGTCGAAATCACGTAATTATAGCGACTGAGTTTGATATTGCGCTCGGCCGCTTCTTGCCAAATCGCGCCACGCAATTTTTACGCCACACTTCGACAAACACTTTTGTTTTTTTTTTCATATTTGCAAAAGTTGAAGAAATATATATATATATATATATTTGGCGCTTTGAATTTTATTTCCGCGCGCGTTCTCTCTGTAGAACGCGAAAATTGATCTCTCAACTAAATACAATAACATCTATCCGCCAATTCAATTACGCTCAATTCATCAATTCGTCATTTCATCCGTATATTTTCAATTTGTCGGTCGGAGAACAACACATCACATCACATCTCTCGCACGTTATCATCTCATTTTATATATCCCTTTCGGATATATTTCCCCCGAACGACGACGCGACGTTGTTTTTCAATCGCTAATGAACGTAATTGAACTGGTTGCTATGTAATCGACGATAAGGACGAGACACGAAGGTTGACGCGACGATATACATACAGCGTTGAAGGTGAGCTTGCGGTTTTTTTCGACGAAAATATAACTTAGCGCTTTTTTGCGAGGCGCGAAAGTCTGAGCGATACGAAAGACGCGAAGGAATTCGCGCAATCGAAATCTCGCGAATTTTCCTTCTCGCTCTCGTCGTCATCACGCTCGAATTTAAAAGACAGACCGCACCCCGTTTCCCGTATCTGTGCGTCGCCGACGCATAATTAGGTACGTTTTATTTCCATATATCTGATTCATCCGGTCGTTTCGTAAGACCGATGTAAATAGGTGGGCAGGCAAACGCGCGCGCGTCGTCAGTCGACGACGCGACACGCGCTCGCGGAAAAAACGCGATGGAAAAAAAAAAAAAAAAAACCGCGGAGGCGACCGAGTGCAACGTAGCGCGCACGTGGATAAAAATATCGCCGCCTTTACGATTATCGCGATTACGCGCGTGTGTTGCGCGAATACGTTGCCGCGATAAACGAACGGAAAACAAACGATTCTATTGGCGCGTTTCTTGTGATCGAAATTCATACGCGCGAGAATGGAAATAACTTGCGTTGAAAAATGATCGATTTCACGCAATTTCGCGAAGACGCGATATATATATATATATATAAATAATTCGCGCGTAAGAACAGTTGTAAATTATATATAACGCAACAAAAATTCATATTGCACGACATTGTAAGAAACTCTGTACAGAGTTCATTGTTATTGCAGACAGACGTCATATTCTGACGTTCGATATTTAAGGAGCAAATTCCGGCATCCGAATGCGGCGCGCTTCCTCTGCCGACACGTGGCTAGTGACGTTCGTCGCAAGTCAGGACCTTGGCGTTTATATTACTGACAACAATAATACACAACCTTGATACTTGATTACATAGCACATATTTGACGTTTTCCTTTTCGCTGTGTTACGTGCTTTTCCGCCGATTTACGATTTTTCTATGCGATTCTCTGGTATTTGTCTTACCCTCTTTTCCTGTTATTGTACTCTGAATACTTCAATTTTTTTTTTTTATCAAGAATTAAATGCGACACGCGCAATATTTATATTTCGCTAGTTGATATAAATAACGACGCATGACGTGCGTGCCAGATGCGATTACATTTCGAAAAACTTGTAGCAAATATTAAAATAATCACATACGTAAGATGACGTAAAACCGTGACAGCTAATAAAAACTAAATAAACAAGTCATCTAATCCGATCGTATCTTCTCGCAATCTAACTCGAACAATCGCAGTTTCTTTCTTGCCCCAGTTAAAAAAAAAAAAAAAAAACGCATTGTCACTCTGAGACTAGGGAGGAAGGATGGGGGAAGAGGCCCTTGACCAAACAAAGGGAAGTGGAGAGAAGGAAAGTGGAAGAAGCCGCTCGCCCTTTTCGTCGGTCGATTTTCGCAGGAAAGTCAGTATAGACGAAAGCGGCGAGGAAGAAGAGGGGGAGGGAGCGAAGTCAAGGCTGACACGCTGCTTGGCGTAAGCCGAGTGTGTGATAAGACAAAGGCTGACTTTCCTCAAGGGCGCCGCGACTCGCCTTCGCGAGCGTTTTGCACGCGCCAACTTGTCGCTCGCGAGGACAAGCGCGATCGCTCAGCTCGCTCGTTCGTTCGGCGAAAAAGACGAGGGGATGGATGATGATGGTTCGAGCCGCTTGCTCTCTCTCAGGAACCAGTCCAACCCAGCCTTGGACCTCGCAGCCGGCTGCTGCAGCACGTAAACAAGCTGCTTGATCTGATGCAAGCAACGTGGGTATGCCGTAACGTGCGGAAACAATGAGAGAAAATGGGGAGGAAGATGTGCGGAAACGATTGCCGCGTGCACGTTTTCGTGAGAAAGTGATAGAAACACATCCATGTTGTGTGTGTGTGTGTGTGTGAGACACGTTGAAACTTTGTCGCATATCTCTCGATTTGATATGGCGACACACGCGAACACTTTTGAACTACCGTCGCCATCTTAAACACTTGGCGGTTTATAAACCGCCTTGGATTGGAAGAAGCTTCCGTTACGCAAAAGAGATCCCGAGAGAGATTTGTTTGAACGTAAATAAAACCACAAGATATTTCCACATCTCTTTCGCGGTGCCACAAAACAGGAAAATATTTGCTCTCGTTACGCAGTATCTTGTTTCAACTATGGTCTTCTCCCAAATTCTCGGTAAGATATCTACAATATATTATCGCGCGCGCGCGCGCGTGTGTGTGTGTGTGTGTGTGTGTTGCGTTATCGTGATAAACTTTTGCTCTCGAATCGTGAGCGATCGAGAAGTGCTAAATTTCGTTCGGCTCATCAAACAATTACGTAATAACGGAGGAGAGAGAGAAGACAGATAAACAGGTGTGTGAAGGACGAAGATTTAACATGTAGCAATAAGAAATCGCAACTTCTTACTTCTGCGCGCGCGCAGAACCAACCTATCGAGTTTCTAAACAATGGTACATCGTGAATCAACTTGCTTGTTTGAAGAATTGGTAAGAGAGTGACTCGAGAGAGACGTGTTTGTTATTTTTTTAGCCGCGGTGAATCTTTCTTCTCAAGCGTATGTCATCACATTTCTGCACGCGGAATGACGTAGTTTCGGTTTTGATCGCGAGCGAAAATAAATGATAAATTGGCGAGTGAAATGAGTTTGTAACTGAGCGATTTTCTTTTAAACACAAAGAAAAAAAAGACACAAAGATAAAAATAATTAAAGAGGAAAAAAAAAGAAAGCACTTAATATTACATACTGATATTAAAACCCACGCACATTACATTGTACATAGCATAAAATTTGGATTTTTTTAATATAAATAATCTTTAAATCCATCCTTGAATATTTAGTCGTGGTTTCAGTTTACACCGTTCCCCCCGACGTGTAACATTACCGCACAACTTGCATTCATCATCACAACTTCGCTCGCAGTGCGTCGATTCAAGGTTCACGGTTACGATAAGAGGCATATGGAGATCTTTTTGTACAAAGAACGTCGGCGTGAACGTCGCTTCACTCGGACGAAATAATACATGTGCTCAAAATATTTGATTTGAAATACATTTCACGAAAGTGTTCAACATAGTAGCTAACACGGAATGTATAAGTAACTAAATCATTGAACATTTATAATCGAGTCGTTAAGAGAAGTAGTTTAAAAGAACATTTTTGTCACGAGAACGTCACTGAATTGTATAAACATGAAACGTTATCTTATGTTTGAACATTGTTAAAATTTATGAAAAAAAAAACAAGTAATTTATTTCGTAAGATTCAAACGTTTAAAATAGATATTCGCAAACACATAAATATTTCTGCTTTTTCTGTGTAATTTTAATTTATTTGAATTTTTATCTTACTAGAATTTTTTTAAATATTACATTTCTTTCCTAACTTTGTTGTTTATTTAAACAGACAATTAAAAATTGAATTTTTTTGGTTTTTTTCTCTCTCTTCCCCTCTCTCTCTAATGATCTCATAGTTTTTTACTGCAATGTTCGTACTTTTATAATGAGATTCGTGAGCGCGGAATTACGATTAAAAAAAAAAAAAAAAAAAAAAAAAAGATGAAAGGATTTCCTGAGCTGCGCGACGTTCGTCCTTCTAGGGCCGAAGGATTGCTTTTCTTTAGGATCTTCGTAAAGGAAGGGAAGTTCCCCGGGACTCGTTTCTAACAGGGGCCAGTGCCCCGGTACGTGGGATATACTGGACGACCTTGGGCCTCACGGCCAATTTGCGAGGTCCGTTCCTTGCAGATGCGCCCTTACGGCCGTCTTATTAGCCGCGAAAGATGCTCGGAGTCCCACAAAAGATATCCTTGCGTTTGTCCCTTTATGCGCGACGAATATAATAATGCTTTTAGACACGCTTCCGGTTTAATAATCGCTACTTATTCATCATTGTTTAACAGCAGTTCGACTGTCTTATCCTTTCTCTTTTTTACTTCTCATTCCCTCATTTCCCCCCCCCCCCTCACCCCATTAAAGTACTGACTGTAAACGTTTTTACATGTATATTCTTCTTTTTTTTTTGTGTGTATACTTTTTCCGTGTGTTCTTTCAAATAATCTAACTACAATGAATAACTTTGCTCTGCAGACATGTATACGCAAATACCAACCGCTTGTTTTTCTTTCGCGCGTTCATTTTCTTTTGAAACATTCATGAGAAAAATGTACGCGTCACGCGTTTTGATGTTATTGCAAATTGCGAAGTTATTAAACTTTGCGGACAATTTGGCCTCTGATTGAACATAACACGTTTGTTTGCTTAACGTTTAGTTGCTCAGCGATAACTTCGATAAGCTCTGTACTCTGTACTCGCACACTGTAAAAAAAAAAAAAAAATTGCGCACGCAGCTTTTCTGCGAACTTGATACTCCGATATTGACTTTTTGCGACATTTATTTTTCTGCGCGTTCTTTGTATCTGTTATTTCGGTAATACACAGAAGTCATTAAAAGTCGGTATACAGCATTTTGTGCGTGTCATTAACTGCGTATCAGCATTTTCAAGTATTTAAAGTAATAGAGGAAACACGCAATCTATATATCGTTCAAGTGCAAAAAAATTTAGCACGTAAATGGCGATAAATTTTATTGGCCCTGGAGTAATTCATGCGCGGACGTGATGAGGAGATATCTCGTTGCCATACAAATTTCACACGTTTTCTTTTAGAAAAACAAAAAATCTCAAAAAAAAAAAAAATCTACCTGTGCATTTTAATTTGTAGAAAAATCGTACAAGCTTCAGAAACTTTTCGCGCGTTTACAAAACTGGCTCTTTGTGATTTGAAAATAAAAGATTTAACGCAGTCGAAAGAAAAAAAAAAAACACGAAGGACAAGATGGTTTTCATGGGAGCTGTTCGTCTGGCTTCTTTTGTAACGGGGAGTTAGTTTTGAATTGCGAGGGATTCGTCGTCGTCGTCGTCGACGTCCATTACGAAAGAGGGAAGGCAAACCCTCAAGGGGGACGTACGGCCCTGTACCCTTGAAGCCGAAGGTTGCCACCGAGGGACACACACAACCTTTCTTCCCTCTACCGCGCTTTGCCTTCGCCTCCACCATCACCACCACCACCACCACTATCGCCGCATCTTCCTCTACCTTCTTCTTTGTACTCGGCTTTATTTCATCGAGCTGCGGACATCGATTGGCCTCGACTCCCATGCTCTACAGCTATAATAGCATTCAAATAATATGCTCCGAAACGTAAATCACGGGCAAACAAAAAAACTAATAGCGACGAGATATCTCGCTGCGATCGTATCGTGCGATTGTGAATCGCGGATTTAAAACCGAGATTTATATCGTTGCCAAAACGGTGTTTCAGAACGTCTCTCTCGTTGTCTCGTCTATAAAATCTCCTATCGTCGAAACTCTCAGAGATTACCTTGTGCAAAGTTGCGTACAAAAAAAAAATTCACGAACAATAAAATTCTGGGTAGTGCAACTTCTCGAAAAGTTCTGTGTGTACCCCGGGTGTGTAATTGCGCGCTACTTTGTCGTATTCTTGAGATTTATTGAAAAAATT
Source organism: Pseudomyrmex flavicornis (assembly GCA_014825475.1). Lineage (NCBI taxonomy): Eukaryota > Metazoa > Arthropoda > Insecta > Hymenoptera > Formicidae > Pseudomyrmex > Pseudomyrmex flavicornis. Next base: position 16,479 of record QVNW01002970.1, read on the forward strand.
GTTCTCGCGACGACCGAACAATGTGTTAATAAAAAAAAGCCTTCAATACGAAATATCGTATTGCGCGCGCGCGAGATCGTAATTGGAATGTCGCAGCGCGTTAAATCGAAGTGACAGGAGTCGCGAGAGACGGTAATTGACGTTATTCGAAATACGGATAGGTGTTTTAATTTACGACGATATTGTTCGACATATATGAGTAATATGCCGCGGCAATGTACCAGTGTGATAGTACATTGCCGCGTAATCGTAACAGTATTACTATTACCAGCGGTAATAGTAGTAGTAATAGCAGTATAGTAATAACAGACACGCAATACGCATACGTGTGTATCTCGACGATCGCGCGCGCGCGCGCGCGCTACCAGCTGTTCGACGGACACAAAGGACATTCAAAGCCATTCCCGGCGTTTGCGCTCCGTGCGCGCGTGCTGACGAGAAAATATTGTGACGCAAACGATAACATTACCACGAGGCAAGGCCGCGGTTTTTCCGATTCGTCGTTTAACGTTGCCGAGCGTGCCTCCAGATCGTATTTTTTTTTTTTTTCCACCGCAAACGCTCGTAGCTCTTTTTACGACCGTAACTATGAGATAAACGAAGTAATTAGCTATTCATTTTGTAACCCACACAATCGCGTTTCAAACATCGCGAAAACACGTATATCTCTACAGTCTTTTTTTTTCTTCTTTTTTCTCTCTTTCTCTCGAACAGTTTTCCAATGAACCGCGACAATGTATAATCACCTCTTTGAACCGTTCAATTATATTATTCGTTTTAAACGTGTTGAAAAACGTGCAAACGTTCCGCTTCGCGTTTTTTTAAAACTCATTTTTTTATAAAATAACTAACTTACAAAACTTCGTCGCGGGATTGATCAATTTTTATAAATTAAATATTTTTACTTATGGAAGTTGCGTTATATGTAAAAGTTACAGTTCACGAAGATTGCGGTTCATTACTGCTACGGGTCACTGAATTAACTGTTTCTAAAAATAAAAACAAAGTTTTGAAAAAAAAATGAACTCGAAATAAACTTTCATCCAACATCGAGTTTATAGATGATTAACCTTTGATCGGATATGGTAGGCGGCAAGCGATCCGGCAATTCCGCTCAATGTATATAGTTTCTTGCACGAGCGCAGTCCCGTGTTTTGCAATTCCCATACCAATTTTTCTTCTCCGATAAAAAAGAAAGAAAACGTGCGAAACGTCATCCATCAGATTAAGATAATCCCCCCCTCCCCCTGACTCAACTGCTATTACGATATCATAAAGCAGTAACTAGATATTAGAGATGAGCACGACAGCTGCAAAATGATTGATGAACAAATCGCTATAGTTCTCTCTCTCTCTCTCTCTCTCTTTCTCTTTGTGAATTACACGTAACGTAACCTAACCTCGCGGCGCAACCTGTTTCATCGTGAATGACTTTCCTTTCGTGACGTAACACACACGACGATATCAACCAATTGTACAAATTTGACATCAAATGAAGAAAAAAGAAAAAATAATAAAATCTCAAACCAATCGAATGTCGCGACGTTTCTTCGAAAATCACGGAATTCGTGTGGTTTTTACATGTAAAATTCGCATTATTCGCGCGTCAACGATAAACATAACAATGCCAATTGGGAGATAAAGCTGTCATGTCAACAATTGAGCGCACGAGCGTTGTAAATGTCGAGAAACAAGCATCACTCAGAGGCGACGTGACAGTCGAAGTTGGTAAGGCCGTCGCGGAATTAACGAGTGGTAATGCGACGTGGTGGGAGGAAGACGCGTAAGTAGGAAAAAAAAAAAAAAAAATTAAAAGGCACCTGCACACGCGTCTGCGAGCACAGGTCCACACAACTCGCCGGCGAAGGTCGCGCGTCGGGAATTTACACGTGCGACAACAAAAGTGCAACGATACGGAAATGCGCGAGATAGGCGACACAATATAAAAGATGCATAAGTTAGGTTAGGTTAGGTTAGGTTATAGAGTCAGGTTGACAAGACGATTCCGTAACTCGCATACTTGCGTACTGCACATTTCCGAAAAAAGAGCGCTTTGACATATCGAGTTTTTTTTTTTTTTTATCGCCAATGCGAAACGGTGCAATTAACGATCGCGCAATGTCACACAACAAATACGCGCGAACAAAAAAAGCCTGTCAATACACATCGCGCGCAACAACATGTACAACAATTGTTTGTATCTTGAGCAACAAAATTCCGATACTCGAGGAAAAGAGATCACCTGATGCGATTAAAAAAAAAAAAAATGCTAAACAACGCTTGAAAGTTTAAAAATAAACGTGTGTGAGTTTCATAATTTTATCGCGTTTTAATTACAAGTGGAAAAATTGCAAATTTGATCTCGTAATTTTATTATTTTAATCTCAGTTTTGTTTTCTCGATTATATTCGCATCCGAATTTAACATGTTGCAGAAATACGCAAAGTACGTTGCAATCTTACGAAACAAAGTTGCCGCAAAGTTTATAAATATCTCGCTTGGGGTTTATTTATTAAATTTTTCTGAAACTAATTAAACTTCGTAATCGAGCAAGCGGAGTAACTGCAATTCTCTGCAACCTTGCGAGCAAGTTTCGCGTTTACGGGAAGAGCTTATATAGTAACGTCAAGGATGTTTCTCACAAGTGCACACACACACACACACACACATGCACACACAATCCCGAAACTGATTAGCGAGTGTTAAATCATAGATCATGATTGGAGAGTTGTGGGTCTCGAAAAAGCTTGGGGTTCCGAGAATTTGTTGATACGCATGATTCACGGCTTTTAAATCCGATGCCTCACGGAGGCGCGCATACGAGCAGGAAGTAATGACTAACGGTAATGAAACATTATCCTATTGACGAAACTGGAAATATCGTCACTGCGTACCAGTAGTTGATTTCCGCAACACGTACTCGAGACATATAATTAACATTCGTTAAAAGAATTTTTTGTGAATATGTTTGACATTTTGAAGAAAAAGTAAAAATTTGTCACGTGAATACTTATTTTCAACATGTTTCGGAAATGAAGTTCAAAAATACGCGGAGATTTGATTCGAGAAATAAATAAAATGTTATATCTATCTTATGAATAATAATTGTTTTTCGAAATAAAAACATAAAAAAATAAATTTTATAAAACTTGTTTCAGATTACAGAAAAAAATATGTTAATAAATAGATGCGCATTGTAATAAATTTACGTCGCGATGAATATTAACAACAATTTACAGCTGGCGTAAAAAATGTGTCACAAATAAAGCAGCGAAAGCAGAGCTGAAAGTTTTTAACATTTCGAAAGTAACATTCTAAGAAACTAAAGTTTGTTGTTCGGAAATTTTTTCAAATATTCGATTTTGAATTCCTAATGTTATATTTTTCACGTAGTATAGAATTCTCAATGTTTCGAGCTGTGTGAGACATACTTTTTATTAAGATATTATTTTTGGAATTCACGAAAAAAGTTGAAACAATAATACCAGAAATAAAACACCTCAAGATAAATATGTTCAACGCTAAATAAAGATTGTGTGTTCTTCGGAATAAAAAATAACGATAAATTTAAATGCATTCGATAAATACACACCGAGAAGGTAAAGGCAAGTTTACTCTCCCGACATTCTACTTTCGCGTTCGGCGACACTCACACAGCAGCAGGTCGGACTCGTCGAGAGTCCTCGTTGCAAGCCTCGACAATAACGAACGAACGAACGAAGCACGAACAAACGAAGGAAGCATGATAAACGTTGAGGGAACGTTTCTACGTTCGAATTCCATCGTGTCTCGCGTTCACGGTCGGACGTGTCTATATGAAAGCAGCAGCAGCAGCAGCAGCAGGCGGAGAATCGTCGAGGCGTGACGAGGCCCACATCAGGCAGCCTCAGGAAGGTCGGCATCTAACGTAAAAAGGTGTATTCACCTTGATTCGCGGCTCTTTCGTTCGCGACTTGACCAAGAACTTTCCAGTCAGACAGCACCGAGCGCGAATCGCTCGACGAGCGAGAGAACGCGGACAAAAGAAGGAACGAACGGACGGCTAATGGCCATCGCGATACTTCGCCTCTGCTTGTTGTCGTCGTAGTCGAAGGGACGACCGGTCGTTGACCGTCGTACCTCCGTCGACAAATTTCAAAGTGTCAACCGAGCGATTTTAAAGAGCCGCAAGAAAATTCTCACAAATTCGCGAAAAAGAAACGTCCTCGCGTTAACCTAAAAAAAAAAAAAAAATACGTCTAGCTCTTCTCCTTTCCTCTCTTTATACAATCTAATTTTATTTATTACGCAATTATTTTTGTTTTGTTCGCCGTAGTTTTGCGCGTTTATTCTCACGATCGAAAACTAATTAAATTTTATATATATATATATATACATCCTTAAACTATCTAAAGAATCTCGGAATTGACTCGAACCGTTTTTTTTCTTTTTTTTCGAACGATCGTAGTAATTTCAACCGGTAACTTTACTGTCAAAAGGGGAGAGAAATTCGGGAGGAGGAGAAGCGTCTTCTTGGTCGGCATCGCATATGTTCGACGACGCCAGCCGGCTTCGCGGATCGATGCGATTACTCTCCGCCGTACCGGTCAAACAGACAAACGTCTCCCCCTCCCTCCCTCCTGCTCCCCTCCGGTTAGCCCCGGACGGGCGAAGACCCACCCTAGCTCCGACAACGGCGAGCCGTACGAGTGTACGTACCGCGCCAGCGGCATCCTGACATGAGACAATCCGGGCCCGGCGGGTGTCGACAGCAAGGTATCCAGATCTGCGAGCAGCTGCGACTTGTCGTTGACACTATATCCCACTACTGGACACATGCGCGCGAACAATATTTCGTCCTTGAATGAGGCGCGAGCTTGTCATAACTTCCGGCTAGATCGCCGAGGAAAGCACCCTCTCTCTCTCCCTTTTTTCTCTCTCTCTCTCTCTCTCTCTCTTTCTCTCTATGTATATGTATAGATATATATATATATGTGTGTATGTATATATAATATATCTTTTTCTTTCTATCTTTTTTTTTTTTCGTTCAACCGACGTCGACTCGATCGAGTACGAACGGGGGTTGATATATTTGCGCGACACACGATCGACGACAATAATGACAATTACCCTGTTGCGTGACAATTTCGGAGTCCTTCCTCCCCTTCGGTATCCGTCACTGTCACCACCGCATTTTCACTGACGTATATCCGTGCGGCGAGAGCACCGAAAACAGCAACGACGGCGGCGGCGGCGGCGGCGGCGACGACGGAGACGACGACGACGACGAGACTTCCCGGAGAGCAGCGCGACTGTCGTTCGTTGCGATCGTGGCGACGAGAGTGGCGATGCGCGGACGACGACAGCTCGTGGAATCAATTCGGAGGAGACGAGCGAAGAGGCGGCGCAAAGCTCCGGCTTCGGCCAACCACCAACTGCGCTTCGATCTCTCGTTCCGTCTCTCTGTTTCTCGTTTCTCGGTTTGTCTGCTCTCCTCGTCCGGCTGTCGAATTCAGCCGTGCACACGTGCAATTACGAACCCTTTACCAAGCGCCCGTCTTTCTCTCTCTTTCTCTTCCTCTCTCTTTCTCTCTTTCGTTTTTCTGTCACGGAAAGATACTCTCTTCGCGATACTCCCCGTGATCCGACTCCGTCTACGGCGCTGGTTCAACTGAATGTAGCTACTGAACACCCACTGGTCCCCACTCCCGAATACACCGCTTCGGTAGAAAACGGACGTGCTCGGCTGTGCTCGGCTCGTTCCGCGATCTCGTGTCGTGCCAGAACGACGATACGATCTCCCTTCGTCCCGCCCATCGCGTACCCAAGGCTCTCTCTCCCTTCCTTCGCACCCTTTCTTCACCCGCCCTACAGGAAATTCCTGTGTGTGTGTGTGGGTGTGTGTTGTCCGGGCCACTCGTCTCGTTCCGAAATTGTATTAAACGTCGTTTCCTGAACTCTGACCACGAAGTTGTTTCGTAACTTGCTGATCGACGATTTCAAAATTTAACTTTCAAACTCGTTTATTAATTGATAAACAAATTTTAAGTAAGCGCAAAATGTCTTGATGCGCGTTATCACATTGTGACACGTATCAGATATTGTGTAAAAGGTAAAAAGATAAAATATTACTGTGAATCGAAACTTTTATATGTCCCTGAAGATAAATAACGCGGTGTCGAGTTTGAATACCTTCTACGCGTTATTTTTGACAAAGGCACATCCCCGGTCGAAGATTAAGGGGGACGATACATCGAATTTATTTCGAAGACGAGGGTTTCCACAGCTTCAAAAAGAAGGGATGCGAAAGAGATAGAGCCGCCCTCGATCATCCGGTTAGCGTGGAAACCCTCTTCGAATAAAAACACGCGTTTCTCTGAAATGATCGGATTTCAGATTTTACGAATAACTACCTCACGATATCAAAAATAACAAACTCTCCAAAAATATTATGTATCATTCCACTTTCCACAATAAATTTTCCAAAATTTTGACAATAGAAATTAAAACGTTCTTTTTAATCGCGAGAGTGATTTACGCGTTCCGGACACGTACAATACCATGTATGATAAGAATCTCGATGATTTTCATACGGCACCGGAAACCGTGGCGTCTGTTCGACGAATTATGTGGAAAAAAAGGGGTCACGAAAAATGTTTTACGAGCCCGTTTAAGGTGCCTTCCTCTCGGAGGGATCGGCGTCAATGGGACCGTGACGTCGTGCCGGAATCACGCACAACGGTCGTGACATTGTGAGAACGATGATACCGGGAGAGAAACCGGAATACATTTCGGCCAAAACGCGTTCGACGGTTTACCGCACTGCAAAGGAGCATCCGGTGTGCATATACCAAAAGAGTTGTGAAAATCCAAGAGAGAGAGAGAGAGAGAAGGAGAAAGAGAAAATGTAGCTTGCAAAAATTATTCTTAGATTTTAGATAAAAATGAGAAGAATCTCGAATTAATATATAAATTAATATATAAATATAAATGTCAACTAAAAAGTATGATGGTAAAACTAACAATTGTTTCTCTTTCTTCGGATCTTAATAAATTGTGCGAACAATAAATTATATATACAGATGATTTTATCGATTTATATTAAAGTTGGAAATTTGAGTAACGCTATAAAGCCACCAAAACACTAATTTGAAGTAAACAGGTTCGTTAAAAAAAACTATTAACCTTCCTGTACAATAACATGTCAGACTCGTCGTATCGATTACGGTCCAAGCAAACGAACATGAAATAAACAAAAAGAATATGTTTCGGCTCGTTTCGCGAGAAACTTATTAATTCTCCACTTTTTGATCCGCGTATTTTGCGGATAAAACTAACTCGTGCGGGAAAGAGTAATTAAAAAAAAACTTAACAAATAACTAGCGAGTAATAAAATCTACCGTGGTATATAACGACCTTTCGAGTCGACAAATTGAATAGCACCGCGCGTGGGAAATTGAACATTTTCGAACTTGAAGCTGATATTAATAAGCGTGGCCTCTCTCAGGGCGCGCGGTTCCCCTTGACCCCCTTGAAAAACGACCCTCAGTCCGCCCTGCAACGAGCGAGGGTCGTTTCTCGAGACTTTCTAATGTATCTCGCTGTTTTTTCAGGGTTTTTTTTGTGTGTTTGCGTGTGCCCGCTGCTGTGTGTTTGCCATTGTTATTATTACCATTAAAGACTTTCACCGCTCTATGTTAACACAGTTTCCAGGTATTACACACAGGCGCTCCATTGAATTTGCTATTTTTTTCATATTATTACGCGCCCGTACTTCTTTCTTTGCATATTTTATTTTATTTTTTTTTTTTTGCAAAATTCCGCGTATTTCTCTTCATTGTATCTTTTATCTTGTAAAAAAAAGAAAACTTCAAACTGACGAAGTTTCGTCGTCGCGAAGTTTCAACAACGTTTTAGATCGTAAATTCGTAATTCGCCGAATTAAAAGAATATTCTTCTTCAAGAATAATTGCTCATTTATACATATGTGTGTGTGTGTGTGTGTGTGTAGTATCACCGTTTGCAAAGTTCGCGGCAATTTCTGTCGCAGATAAGTAAAATTGGGAACGCGATATGTAACATAGGTGTAGTTACGACTGCCTTATTGCCGGCAATACGAGCGCGTGAAACTTGGTTTAAATGTGTGAAGAAGAAGAAGAAGTGTGTGAATGTAAAGTCGACCGCAATCACGCGTGGATGATAATCCAGTGACTAAGGGTCGCGCGTTCATAGCGTGTTCATTTAGTGGCGCTCAAATGCGTGATGTGGTGCGTTTTTTTTTTTTTTTTATCCCTGTCATTAATTCGAACGCGATCTTTACATTTCGCGAAACGCGATAAAGAGATCACACGTAAATAACACATTCGTTGCATATTTTATTTACATTACTATCGTTCTTTGAATGATCATGTTTTCGAAAACAAATTTCGATGTAAAGTTGTCGAGAAACTTCACAAAATTCAGCAAATTGTTATTTGGAATTCAATTTTGATGTAGGTACAAAATTGATAATAACGATTCAATTCCGGTAAGTCAATTTGTTCGAGAAACTTTTCCGCAGAAGAGATAGCTCCTCGTTACAGAAGAGAGCAACTTTCTCGCGGTGATCCGTTGACCGAATCGAATTAAATCGGGCGCAGTTACGTCACGAAGAGATACCACTGTCTCCATTTTGCAAACGCGCATGCATTCGGCAAAATGTTTTGCAACGTTCGACAATAACGTGATTGGAGCGAGCAATTGGGAGAAAGAAAGAAAAGTAGCGCGGTCATTATGTGTGTATTATCGAAAGAATATTGACAGAGAAAGAAACAATATCAGAAAAAAAAATCAGAAAAATTAATATTACGCGTATAAAGAGATAGAATTTTCCAAAAAAAAAAAAAAAAAAAAAAAAAGAGCGCGAAGCAGATTACGCGATTCGCGCGAGTTTTGGGGCGTTGTTCCAGTTCAGACGCGCTAATATCGTATAGAAAGTGTTGTGAGGGAGAGCTCGAGAGAGAAAGAGGGAACTCTGTCGCTCTCCGCGGAGGGCGGACGAAGCCATGGACGAGGAGGATGGGGGGGAGTCGGAGACGACGATGGCGATGGTACCGAGGGAGAAAAGAGAAGAGACGCGACTGCTCGCAATGCCGCGAGAGGTGATTGCATTAGAGCGAGCGGGGTGGAGAAAAGGAGGGAGAAAAAGGGAGGCAGAGAAAGAGAGATCGGAGAGAAAGGGGGCAGAACGAGAGGGCAGGAGTGAAGAAATGAGGCGCAGGCAGCAGCAGCAGCGGCGGAGGGTTCAGACGAGGTCAGGTCACGGGACGAGAGAACTGCTCGACTCCGCTCCGTTCGCTCGCTCGGTCGATAGAACGAAGCTCTACCACCTATGCCACGCGGCGATGGCGGTGGTAATACCAACACCATGTCGAGCACTCGCCATGGCTAATGAGAGCGAGCGCGCCGTGGCACCACCACTATCACCCGCCACTGTACACAACCTACTCTACCACTGTGCCGCGGACTCCGGGCGAGTCCGATACGATTTCTCGGCGCGCCGGGGGGGAGCCTGGAGCAATGTACCCGTCGACACCCGTCCAATGATGTCTGATTAATGCGTGACTGGCTTCGATAAATACGCGAAATACACGCGGGATACGAGAGATTAAGAGACAAATTGAGATGTATGCGCGCGAGAATACGCGCGTTATAATATCGAAAAGATTGTGTAGATTATTTCGTAGTACGAGAATGCACGAGTATCAATCAAGATGTATACATTACACATTTGTGTTGACGACACAACGCGCGCACGTAATATACAAATTTAAATTTGATGAAATTGATTTCCATTTGAGTTCGTGGTTACCTCTTTTACTTATGTGTCAATGAAATCATTTTTTGCCGCAAGCAAAAAAAAACAAAATGTTATTTTAATACGCTGCTTTACATGCTAAATGCAAAAATTCTAACGCAAATACAGCGACGAAAATCTATAGGTATTTTACACGTGTTTATCGACACACACATTTTTAGGTATTCGTTTATTTGCGAATACATGTTTTTTTTTTTTGGTTTTTTTTTTATTTCTAGTATTTGTCCCACGCAAAAATCGTTTAATAAATTAAAAATGCACACGCAGAAATCGTCGTCTCTGCGTGTGCATTTTTAATTTATTCTTTCATTGTAAACCAGTCTCACCGACAGAAGAATAAATTATTAATACTTTTTTTTTTTCACGGATTTGTCGGATATGTAAATAGACGCTTGTAACTGCAATTGTGCTCGTCAGGGTCACCGATTAAATGCCAAGTGAAGTGGTTCACGAGAGATCCAATAGACTCGACAAAGCCGAACGTCGTCGTCGTCGTCGCGAACTACCATTATGTGTGGACTCTGTTTTTGCGTTATTCTCGCGAAGTTTTTTTTTTTTTGTCGCTTATATTGTTCTCGAACACGCGCGAAGACATCATCTGTACCGAAAACACGTGATTTCTATTATTGAGACCGTGAGACACGCACACAAGCGACCTCGGTGACGTCGGGCTGTCAGCTCGCTTCCTAAATATCCGCGTTTGTGAAAGTTCCGCGGATGAGAAGATCTCGCTATATATTAAACGTCTGAAATTCGATAATATAGCGCGTCGTGATAATATCGAATGTATTTATTTCCCGAAATCTCGTAATTCACGTCGACGGAAGTCGATTGTTAACCACGGACGCAATATATACGGACGGACGATCAGATAAAAATAGAATTTATTAGCCCGGCGGACCTTGTAACTTTTCTATTTCTGAAAACACGAGATAATTTAATGTGAATCATTGTGTCTCGGAAAGACGACGAGACAACTGACATTATACCGACGACGCGCGCTTATATATATATATATAAATTTGTTTCAGGAAATTTCCATTTCGCAAAATATTAAAATGCTCGCGCGATTCAAGGAACGCGATGACAGAGACGCGGAAAGTCTTCTCGTCTCCCTCGGGGAGAATCGGGCGCCGGAATTGAAGTGGTTCCGGGAGGAGAAATTACGCGCGGTGTCGTAAAAAAAAAAAAAAAGGAGGGTAGAAACCGGGAAAAAGAGTTTCTCCGAGGGACGAAAAGCGCATTTAGTCGGCTCGTGCACGGTAAATAAAGCTGAGATCGATAACGACGCGTACACGTGCGGCTAAATGTGAATCCGCGCCGGCGAAGAAAGAACGAATGAGGGGGGAGAGAGAGAGAGAGAGAGACTCGCGGACGCTCGCCGCGCACTTCACGGCCGGGTAATTGATCGTGGAAATGACTTTTACGATAAAACGGAGTCAAAGTCAAGACGCGGCGATCTGACACGGACCTCGCTCAACTCGGTCAAGGCGGAAGACCGTTAGAACACCCGTCGTAAGGGACGCGCGCGCTTTATACACGTGCCGACAAATATATCGCGTGAACTCGCGCGTTCGCTGATCGCGCGAAACGCAACGCGGCGCCGCCGCTGCAGCCACAGTTCTCACGACACATCGCCGGGGATTCGATTAGCTCATATCGTTCCGAGAACGTGTGTGCATATCTCTAGGATCGAAGGCGGTTTCAATGGCAGACACACGGTACAATGTTCGGTACATAAATCTCCCACTCGCTCGGCATTGCGCCGATATTAAATTTGTGAAGTATGGCTTTTGGACTGTACGATTTTATCATTCGCTGAATATCGCTACATATGTTAACGTACGAAAACTTTTCCTCGTGAAAGAATATCTACCACTGTGCTTCCTACATGCTCGATCTCGACTTTCCCTTAATATATAACTGACCTAAGCAACAGACGTAGTTTTCCACTTTCTTTATTATGAGCTCTCTTTTCTCCCTCTCTGTTCCCATATGTGTGTGTGTGTGTGTGTGTGTGTGTGTGTGTGTGTGTGTGTATATATATATATACATATATCTCGATTTTCTTTTCTTTCTTTCTGACAAAATCACGGACAATAAATACAAGGTGACTTGATGAAATACGCGACTGTAGAAGCAACAATTTGAAAATATCACATTTTGCTTTCATTCTCGATCGTGTCAGGCCTTGATGTCTCGAATCCAATGTTTCAAGTTAATCACGGAATACAGACTTGGCGCAAAGGAAGTGGTTTACCGACGACGGAGGAACACACCTCGCAAACCGACGATATTATTCACATCGAGAAGGAGATTTCTCTCCCTGTGCTCGATTCCTTCCGACAATCGCTGACATTTCTTCTTGGAGGTTAGGTGGGAGGGTTTGAATTGTAATAAAAATGAGGTCGGCTCCACTCTTGTGGGCCAAGGCGTCGCGCGCGCGTTAGGCGATCTCCGCTTTAAGAGAGAAGACCATCGCGCGGCGCGCGACACCGATCGATGTGTAACCATTTTCTTTTATTTTTTTTTTTTTTTTTTTTTTTTTTTTACGGAACCGCAAAGGCAAAAGTTTCTCGACGGATCAGAAATAAAAGCTGCGATACATTGCTGTTTAACCGATAAGAATGATCGAACGTTCGCGACGATATTTATCCCATTCGCGAGGATCGATTACGTCGAGTCAATTTTTATTTTGTTGCAATTTTTTCTTGTTTATTTATTTATTTATTTATTTATTTGAGCAAAACGGAGGAATATAAAGCGACGATGCTGCAAGATGCACGCTTCCGTGGGTGTGTCGTGTCGCGCACAAGGAAAAAACCAATGTCGTTAAATCGATTTACGCGTGCTTATTATTTACGCTCGGTCGCGAGATGAACGGAAGCGCGCTTAATAATTTTTTTACTCTGAATTCGCCGCGGAGAAGCCCGGTATGACAAATTAATTAACGGGTGCTCCCCGGGTCGGCTCGTTAACTTAATTACTTTTGCGCGTGAGTTCGGATTCGCTCGACTGTAAAACGCAAACTAAGGCGAGGCTGTTGCGACGATATATGTATAGCGAGGCTCGCCACGTCGACCGAACCCTGAGATCGCATCGAACTGGTACTTGACGTACGCCGAACTGAAGGTCGGCGTTATATAATTTAATTGCGATGATTTTCGTCATGCGCCGCGAATTGGATCGATACAAGCTGATTTCTGTGGGAAAAGTTTACAAAGCCGTTATCGTGCGCGTCAAAATATCTCGCTCGAAGATAGCAAAAAATCACGATAATAAGATGTTCAAATTAATCATCGCTGCGAAGTTCGTGTTGCAATTGAAAACAATTAAGTTGCATTGATCATTCTATTTGCATTTGTAGTGAAATATTCCAGACCACCTGATAGTTCAAAAACACAGTAGACGCACACAGTAGACCTTTTCAATAGCTGAAATTTCTCAAGGGCATGTTCATTGTTCTAAACCTAACCTAATTCGAGCTCTCTAACAAGCGATTATTCGGAGCTATTTCAAATTCTGTATAGTTTTGGTTACAAGATCATAAATTACGATAATAGTCATTGTTTCAAACAAACCGTGTTTTATTTTAGATTTCGAGGACGAGAGAGAGAGAGAGAGAGAGAGAGAGAGAGAGAGAGAAACAGAGTTAGATGTATATCATGGTATAAAGAAACAAGGTGTAACATTGCGCATAAATGTGGCTCACGGAAACTGCCATTTTTTTTAAATTATTATTATTAATAATGATTTTTTTAAATTTTAAATTATCAGATAGACATAAAAATTCGTGCTTTAAAATGTAGATATTAGCTGACATTTTATAATAGGTTCAAAATCGCGAGACGAGAAATGGACTATTTTTACAACAGTCACTCTTTCATCTAGACGTTTTCAAAACATTCCCCAAAAATTGTCTTTTGCATAAGGCTGCTTTTATATAAAGCGTAACTTGCGTGAGCGTAACTTGCGTCAGCCAATCAAATCGTCTCAGCATATTTGCGTATGGTAGGCGGAGACGATTTGATTGGTTGACGCAAGTTACGCTTACGCAAAGTAAAAGCTCCATGTAAAAGCAGCTCAGTTGTTTCATAAATATGAAGTTTCAAAGTTTACAAAGCCACTGACTTCACATAGACACTTTGGCTGCGTTCCGCTATTTACTGTCAGTATTGAAAATCTGTAGCACATGTGAAATATAGATGTTCAGTACTGGCAATAAGGCCAGTATTGATGGTCAAATCTTATATTTAAGATTGTCTTAAGTTTCTTCAGATGCTCTGCAGCCAATAAAATTACATCATCTGAAGAGAAATTTAAGACGATCTTAAATACCAGATCCGACTATGAATATCGGCCTAAAACTCACACATGGAGAGTTACTGCGCATGAACAGGAATGTTGTATTTTGTTTTTTTACACCATGATGATGTATATATGCGTGTTTCGTTAGCAATAGTAGATTTTTCCGAGAAAAAGAAAATTATTTCTCGAAGTAGATATATCTGCTTTTATGATTTTATATATCTGCTTTTATGATTTTAAATATTGCAATATCACCTATTACATATGTATCATCTTTAATTAATTAAAAAATAACTACGCTTAGACGACATGTAGTTGATGATAAATATATCACAAACATAATAACCTAACCTCACCGTGTATAAAAAAAGCGAAATATTTTTATGTCTCAAATTAAAAATAACTTTTGAAGTAGTAAAATTCGACTACTTAAAAAAAACCAATCTCGCAAAAATGAGACCGGAGATGATTTTATACATATTTTACAAGAATTTTCCAAAGGTTCAGATTAGTCGACCGTGGCCTTCGACAGCTCTCCCAGGAATACCCTCCGCGAATACCCTCGTGCAAAGCAGAGTCCACAATCGATCTTATTGATTATCGATACCGGGGTTAAGGTCATACAACAATCTAAAAGCAATATAGAACGACGTGCGATTCTTGCACACGCCACGTGATGACCAGCTCTATCGATCATCCACGCTCGAAATAAACTTAGAAACTGTCCAGTAAATTCCGGGAGTACAGATTAAAAACTAAATATTTCAAATTCCTTGAAATCTAAGTTTTATTTTTTTCTAAATTTCATATTTTTTCAAGCAAATATGTAAGCATATTTAGTTTCTTCACGATCTAATTGAAATCAATTATATTTTTATAAAAAATTTTAAATTCTAAAAACAATTTAACAAAAAATTTATAACAAAACTTCTAATCTTCTTCAATTTAAAAATAATTTTTAAAAGCTTTTTTGTTTTACAGAGCAATCTTATTTCTTAAATAATCTAACTTAACCTATATCTATACAACAAGTAACTATCAAATTTTGTAAGAAGGAGATGCTTATTACGACTCCCTAAATATTAATAAATTTTCATGATTTTTAATTGTTCTTTATCAAAATTTTGCTTACCTTCTAACTTGTATAGCTATCACTTCGTTGTGAGAAGACGCTGCCTCATAATAAGCACTTCTGGGCATGATTTGACGATGAGAAAAGGAAGAACAAAAAGGTAAATCCATCAAATTTATGAATTCCATTGTAAAATAAAATGAAAATATACACGCCCACACAGAATATCTTCCTAGTATCAGTCTTGGCACGTAGACTATTGTTAAAAGTAGTTGTTTTAATTATTCTCTCGCACCGATTATAAGCTGCTTTTTGAACAAGCTCACGAATGACTCTGTGAATTCATGGCCATGCCATGCTCTAGCATCTTAACGGTTTTTTTCAAAAACACTTGCATCCGTTTACGATCATACTGGAATATCCTATATACTACAAACAATTTTTTCTTTCCAAGACTTGTTTGACAAAAGAAGTGATATCACAAAATCGCTCCAAATAAACTTTTGTATGTTATTACGCCAACTAAAAAATCATACATATGTGTATTTTATAAACAAATATAAAATTAATCCTCCATACAAATCTAATCTTTTATTTTCTTCTAAAAAAATAAAATGTTGGATAACTCTGGTATACGAGCCTATCGAAAACTTAATTTATCAAATAGTATTTACAATGTTAAACACAAATTTATTATACTATAATAAAAACTCTATATTGTCTTTTACTATAAAAAAAATCACAAATACAAAATCTTTATTCCTTATATCTTATAAAAATCTTTAAAAAAAACCTTGCATTATTTTTGCCACATATCCCATAAGAGTAGGTTACTTGGTCATGTATGGATGGGAATACAAGTCATAAAAATCTTAAACAACACTTTCTTCTAATAACAACTTCCAATATTTACTTGTGTAAGATACATTAATTATGCATTAACAGTATGTAAAAAAAAAGGATAAAGCAAGTTTAATTGATTTTCCTCAGGGTTACAATATTTTTCAACATTCTATTTCTATATCCACGATTCATTTAAGCTGATTCGGAAATTCGATTCAGTTTGCTTTTCAATCGATAAACTCGACTTGAAAGAGACCGGTCCGACGGTGTGGATTCGAACTCGGGACCTCTCACTCGCAGCCCTCGTACTCAGGCCGCGAGACCACTGTGCCGGTTTCATTAACAGTATGTATTAATAATAAATGATAGACAAGAGTGGCTAAAATATGTGAGGTGAATGCTGAAGTAGCTCGCTGGATAAAAGTTTAGTACTGCGCATGCCTGCGACGCAAGCGCTACAGCATGGGCCATATATCCCACATGGTAAAATTGCTAAATATCCGAAATTGGTAGGATATATAAGACAGCTTCTGAACATCCTTTATGACTTTTCTATATATATATATTGAAAAATAACCGCTAAAC
>QVNW01002971.1:0-10673 GCA_014825475.1 Pseudomyrmex flavicornis
CTAAATGTTAATGTATTTATCAATTTAAATTCTAAGAAATTATCAGACTCCTTCTAAAATTTGTTTCACAATAGGTACTTTTACCTTATATTTTTCGCTGTGATAAATAAGATAAATGATTAACCACGTATTCTCTCTTCTAAATCCTTTCATCTCTTTCTCTTCTTATTCTCGATAATTGCGACACTCACTGTTTTGTCATACTTGTAGTTCGTATGTTATTGGCGCAAGACATATATTTCTATAGTGATATGACGGTCCGCGGGTGGCTCGAGATTGCTAACGGTTTCTCGATTTATCAACGTTTAGTGAGTGTTTCTTAAACATTTTTTTAGTTTATGTATTTTACAATTTTTTAATTTTATTGGACTCTAGACCTCATTCTGCAATTTCTTACTATGGCTTTTGACTATCAGCTAATAGTCGCACTTTAAATTTTTAAAAGGTTTGTCTCTGAATGTCTGTTTTACTCTCTTTATATTTACTACTGTATATTCAGTTTTAGACTTATAATCTCCTTATCTTTATTTCTTATGTACACATCATTGTAATTTATTATATTTAGATCCATTTAACAGTTTTGTAGCTGAGATGATCACAAATAAAATGATCAAAACGTCCTACACATAGAAGGAATCTTTCTTACCTTCACTTTTTTAAAAAAAGAATACACTACCACCGGTGGAATATAGCTTTAAAGTCTTTTTTGTCTAATTTTGTAAAGAAAGCTTTTTTCATTTATTTTAAATTATTATTTTATAAAAAATATTGCACATTTATATTACCATTGTTATTATAATAATGTATAGTAAAAATGTACACACAAAATGCTTTTTGTTAATATAATACATTTTTTTGAAAACAAAGCGTTCATGTTTCAAACAAAAGTTGTAAGGTTTTTGCAACGACGTAGCAAAAGACATATATCATATTATGGCTGCGTTCGTGAAGCGCGCTATTTGCGCTATTGCATCATTCTATCTTTGTTTTTGATCTAATAAGCGATAAATATAGAATGATGCAATAGCGCAGATAGTGCGCTCTCTGAACGCAGCCTATATTTATATAAAATATAATGCAACGTGCGATGTATGCAACGTGCCAAATAGTAAATGACGTTAAATGACATGTCTAACGTTCATAAGATATAATAAAAACATATTTGATACATAATCTTGCTACTTGGAATGCAATACAATATTACCGTAGTATTTTAATATTATATATAAAAATGTAACATATCGCTAATATTAATGTAATATTGTATTATAATATTGTATTATAATATCTTATATTACTGATGTATTGCAATATTACTGTGATATTTTCGTAATATTACGTGCTATGTGGGATATTATAGTTGTATGTATATTTATTAGTTTAACAATTTGTATAAAAACAGAATCATCTGAGAACGGCATTGTTGTCATGTATTTATTATATATTGTATGTTTTTAGATTAACGCACCAGCTGGCTGAATAAATGCAGAAAAGTGAATATAGAGGTACATTTTACCTTTTAAAGAATTTTATTTTTACTAAATTTTATCTTTATTAAAAAAAATATCCAATTTCTTATATAGATTCTTAAAAAATAGAAGAGCGCATTGTAATCAGAATCTGTAAACGCAATATGCATGTTTTTGTAGTGCAATTTTTTTATGTTTGATATTTTTTAAATATGTAAGTTAGTTTGTTTTATTTATTGAAACTACGTTTTCTTGATTATAATTGCAAGATATTAAGCTTTATTCTGGTATTGTATGATAGAAAACAAATCCCAACATACTAATAAATAAATATGAAAAATTTTATATATAAATATCAATAAAAAAGTGTTTGCATTTTGTAATACAATTAATTTTTTAATTTACAGTTTGATATCTTAATTGCTCAAATGGAGACAACATTTATATAGTTTTACTACTATAACGTTATTGTTTTTGATATTTTATTTATGAAGAGAAATATCTGTTTAATGAAAGGAGTAAATTAATACAGTGTCTCTGAAATATTTTAATTAAGGTGAGGATATTTAATGTATTCACATTAAAATTAAATAATTATAATATTATTAATTATGATAATGGTAAATTTAAACAAGTTTTAATAGTATAATATATTCTATTATTTGAATATTAATAAAGTAGTTTATAGTAATTTTTTATAACGTATTGAAATATTTAGATATAATTCTGCGAAAGATTTAATCTGTACATGATGATACTCTTTCGGGTCTGAAGTCTGATGACAAAAACCCAATTCCAACGTGTATACTTTTTCACTGAAAAACAAGTCTTGAATTATAAATTGCTGTGTGATTAATTAATAATAAATGTATTAAAGGTTATGTTATATGTCTTTTCTAGAAGAGGAAAAGAGAAAACTAATCTACACGGAAAATCATATAAAACATTCACATAGAACATTTTAGTACTCAAGTGACAACATGTATATTTGCTGGGTAAGTTTGCTTTTTGTCTACTTAATACTCTAGTTCTAATGAATTCAAGTGCGCTTTGATTATTTATGTAAATTGATTGCTAATATTCATGCGATTGTAGCTCAGCAGAAAGACTGCAGTGCAGTGACAACAGCGGAAAACCGTTGATTTGTGTGCAATACGAGATTCTCGAGAGGATACAAGGTACGATGAAAAAAAGAACGCAAGAGTGAACAAAACATGTGACATCTTCATTTTACACCGATAAAAATGAAACTGATGTTTTGGATAGAAGTCGTTAATAACAACATTCAAGCTCAAGAAACGGATACGAAATAAACTACTTTTTAAATAAACGTGAAGATAACTTGGTAAAAAAAGCGCATAATAATATAATATTAATAGATAATTGCACGGATACTGAGTACTATAATTTACTTTGACAAATTTGCTTTACAATAGATTTCAGATAAAACTCTAGTAATTTTGAGCTCATGAGATCCAATTTCTTTCTAAAAATCAATATTATTTTCTTCTTTTTTCACGTAACAATTGAGTAGTAAAAAACAAAAGCTATGTTTCTCTTAAGAATGGAGATATAAATACGCATTCTACGCAGTCATTTAAGAATATCAAAGATTCATTAATAG
The DNA here is from genome assembly GCA_014825475.1 of Pseudomyrmex flavicornis. NCBI lineage: Eukaryota > Metazoa > Arthropoda > Insecta > Hymenoptera > Formicidae > Pseudomyrmex > Pseudomyrmex flavicornis. The sequence goes on from QVNW01002971.1 coordinate 3,094, forward strand.
CGGAGGAGACTATTGGCCTGTCCTTAAAGAAAAAATCAAACTTAATTATAATGGTCGAAATTACTTCGGTTCAGTTCTATTGTTAACTCTGTTTTGCAATATTCAGCTATAAACTCAGTTTTTTATACTCGGCATAATAGACTGTTTACGCAAGCATCACTTAATCAGAGCATTACAAAAATAAATTATATAAATCAAGTGTACTTTTACTAGCATAATTTGAAAAAAATACAACTTTTTTTCTATTTTACATCGCTTTACTATTTAAATTTTGTCCGTAGCGTACTATATTACTATTTCTTAGATCAAAGTAGTTTATGGCTTGCGAACAATTGGTTTATTATAATGTATATAATGTTACAAAAATTATATATTAAATAACTTAATAATTTTTTATGTATATCATTTTCCAGATTTTTCTGCAATATTCTAGTTAACGAAGTAGAATTGTGGCAAGAGTGTCAGATACCATCACAGCTTATTTTTGCTACAGCTTATCTTTGTGTGTTTCACTGCGAATCTTCTTCCAATCACGCGTAATATCTCTTGAAGAAATATTTCAATTGCTTTTCATTTCTCTTGTCAAAGAAAACAACAATTACATCTTTGAAACTTGTAATATTAATTACATTAATAAGTCTAAAAAATATAGAAAAAATAATAACATGTAAAAAATAAGTAAGAATAAATGTGTATTTTATAATAATCTAAGTATAAAAATACCTACTGTGTGATAACCGCAATAAAATGTCAGTTTACAATTGAATATCGTAGTTATGCAGTACTATACGTGTATACGAATTTACATTTACATTACGCGATATAAAAGGCTCACAATAGCCATATTGTCCATGCATGGGATAATTTATTTAACATTTCTGTTACGTGTCGATAGAGGTTTTTCAAATCCCTACGATAATTTAGTTTTATCTATTTATTTGTGTGGACATTGTTGTTACACAGTACTGTCATATTGGTCGATATTTAACAAATCGAAAGATGATGATACGATTAAGAGATGATAATAATTGTACGTAAGTAGTAAAACAGTGCGTGAATATGTTTTATGAAGTCAAGTCTTTGTTGATATAAGAATAAGCGTATCAAAACAATTTTAATTTTAATTAAAGATCCCAGGCTTTTAAATATCAATGAAGACTTGGCTTTATAAACATATTGACGCACTATTTTTACCATGGATCTAAGAATATGAACATGGACTGAGAAAAGAAAAAAACATGGACTGAGCATTCTATGAAGTAGGTTTTTATGTATATTATTTTATATATATTACGTATCAAATTATTATACATAGTATATGTATATCTAATCATTTGTATATACTTTATCACATTTTTTTTACTGTGATTTTGTTTTTATATGATAAAATTCACCTTTATTAATTATAGTACAACTTTCTTCAATTCTCGGCATACTTATTTGTTTGTAATCTTTATTTCTTATTTTTTCTTATTTTTTCATGTTTTGCTCTGGTATATTATGTTTTTTTGTTTTACATATATATGTGCGTGCGTGCGTGCATGCGTGCGTGCGCGTGTGCGTGTGCGTGCGTGCGTGTGTGTGTGTACACACACACACATATATATATATATATATATGTGTGTAATTATATATATTGTAATGTTTTTCGCTCGTAACGAGCAATATCGTGCGCCGCTCCGCCCGAAACGGGATATATCAGGACAACAGGCGAGAGTTTGCGCGATCGTCAAGGTCGTCACAGAAAAAGGAGATCCGGGGATCACGAGCAAGCCACCACGCCAAGTCGACGGATCCTTAGATCTAATTCGGGTGCCAAATTTCCGCATCAAATCTACGCCGCTCGACTCGACGCGATGAGCCGGCTAGTTCGAGCCTAACGGAGAGGGACACGATTTGAACAGGCTGTCCGCGTGATTACTAATCGACTGGAACTATCTAAATCTTACCAAAACTCGCAACACAGTTACCTGCTATTATAATAAGAACAATTTATTTAATAATTTAAATAACAAGAGAAAAGTAGGAAAATCAATTTAAAAAAAAGATAACTTGTACAAATAATCAATAAAAATAATTAATAAAGAAAATGCTATTAGCCAAAAGTTAATTAACAAAAGATAAAAAAAAGACTTTCTAGAGAATAGGGAAAAGCCAAACGTTAATAGACTCGCTGAGTTTCTAAAATTAATTACAAAACATTCATGATATAGCAACTGATAACAGCAATAAGAAATAGACAGCCGCAACACACACGCAAAATATTAAATAGGCTTGCTACAGAAAAAAGATCGTGTAAGAGATATGTTAGGCTTAAATCATGTTGCGAGGATCGCAGAAAGTGAAGGGCATACGCAAGGTAAAGAGTCAAAAGGGCATAAAAAAAAGCGAAACGAGGCTAGGTGTTAATCACCTACAGGCATACTACTGTACTTAATTGCTTCATTATTATTTATAAGAGAAGATAGCTCTTAGAATGTTGTGTAACATAGTGTATACTTTTAATCTCTGCTGTAAAATAATTGTTCACTAGTATTTTATTATTCACGCTGGTTAAAATGGAGCGTCACATATCCCTTAAAGGACCTTTTTTCCCAATTTTCTTCAAATTCATTTCAACGGCCTTTGGATCGGTCCCCACAAGATTAATGAAAGAATGGATTACTATCGATCAAAAATTAATCAAGATGACATCAAGATTGCGTTATTTGAAGCATATGTTGCGTTTTAATATCATACCTCCGCATATATATAACTCATTCAATTATATGAATGAGTTCCATTATTATAAAAGCGCGATTAGATTACAGAATAGTGTTGTAAGATTTTTCCGGAATATTTTGAAGCTAGAAATAGACGATACTTATTGCAAAATAAGAGTTTTAAGGAAAAATATCACACTAATTTCCAAAAAATTATACACGTATGTACCAGTTAACATTCTCGATAGTTTTTTTCGCTCACAGTGTCTGAAGTTAAATAGTTTTTCCAAAAATTTAAATTCTAAGATGGACAAAAAGATAGTTTATTTACTAAAAGAGCTTAAAGAGCGATTTCAAAATTCTGTTAAAAGTATTAAACCGATCTCTTACTCAATATCCGTTGAGGAATCTTCCGGGGTTAGCCTCAATAATGTGAATAACACAAATAATGATAAATTTAGATATAGTTATAACAAAGTGGCTTCAAATGAATCTTCGCATTGTGTCTCGGTCGATCCTGGGAAGTTTATTAAAGATGTTAGATCATCTTCTCTTTTTAAAATTACAAATAAATGGTTTGTTAATTTGATTAACCAAGACATCCCAGATTCCATTGCTGGTTTGATACAGTTAGGAAGTAATTTTAGTCTGCTCAGCGTCGACAAGAGAGATTTGCTTGAAGTTGTTAAAGATTTTGAAAGTTATGTAAGACATTGTGAGAGGAAATTTATCGAGATAACAAGACCTTGTCTAGTTAATTTATTGAAAAAATATTTAGTTTCTAAACATAAAATAAACGATTTAGAGTGTGAATTACTTGATAGAGCGAAGCTAGTTTCTGAATTCTAGAAAGATCATCCTAACATGTTGTTTACGCGTGCGGATAAGGGGAGCGTGACAGTTGCACTTGATCAATCGATCTATGTAGATAAAATGAATGACTTACTGGATGATTTCCTCACTTATTCAAAAATTGTGAAAAATCCAATAAAACAAGTAGAGTCTCAATTAAATCATTTAATAAAAAGTTTGGAAAAGAAAAATTCTATTAATGATTTTGGTATACAAATCAATTCAATCGAGTGATGGAATCATCTTTAAGCATATAAGGTACCCAAAATACACAAACAAAGATATTTACTTAGAATAATAATATCTTCCATCGATAGTTCCTTACATTCATTTGTGGAATTTTTGCACAATATTGTCAAAAGTATTCAAAAAACGGATAGCCACATCAATAATAGTTTTGATTTAGTAAATAAAATTAGGAATGTCAAGTTGCAACCCGATCACGTTCTTCCATCTTTAGATATAGTTTCATTGTTTACGAACATTCCGATTGGTTTGGCCATGAAAAGCATTAAAATAAGATGGAAATATATCGGACTTAATACGAAGATTCCTCTCTCTAAGTTTTTGAAAGCGGTTGAATTTGTGTTGTCATCCACTTACTTCGCGGTTGTTGGCAATATATATAAGCACACTCATTTGGTGCCCATGGAATCGCCGATTATCCCCGATTATCGCGGATATTATGATGCAGGAATCTTAGTCTTTTGTTTTGAAAAGGTTAAAATTTAAACCAACTTTTTACGGTACGTGGATGATATCATTTTAACTGCGCCTAGCAAAGACTTGGGTTATCTTTTAGATAGTTTTAACGGATACAATGAGAGGCTGAAGTTTACGCTTGAAACACTGGATGGGAACTTGTTGAGTTTTTTAGATGTAAAATTAGTTATAATCAGTAACAATATATTAATTTGTGATTAGTACCATAAACTTACTTGAATTATTAATCTTCGCACCCAATTTCGCAAAAAATAGGAACAATTATCGGTATGGTGGATAGAGCCATGTTGTTATCCCATCCGGTTTTTCATGAAAAGAATTTAAAGTTGATAATCAGCATTCTCATTTCTAACAATTATCCGTTGGAATTGGTATGTAAGATTGTTAATAGAATTAAGTACCTTATTACCAATATTATTAACATTCTCGAAAAAACAGAGAAGTCAGATTTTTAACAAATATCGGGCAGCGGAAAGAAAAATTTTTTTGTAATTCCTTACATAAATGGCTTGTCGCAAACAATTTCCAAGTTTTTGAAGAGGGGAGATGATTTGATAGCATACAGGAGTCTGAACAAATTGAATAGATTCATTAAAACAATTAAAGATCCCGTTGAGTGTGACAAAAAGAAAAATGTAATATACAAATTGCAATGTAATAATTGTGATTCTTCTTATGTGGGTCAGACCATGAAGAAGCTCAAAACGAGAATTGCGGAACATAGGAATCAAATTAATCATTGTACGAAAAGTGCTTCTGTCGTCACACAACACCGAATTGACACTGATCATATTTTTAATTGGCAAAACACAAAAATTTTAGAAAAATCATTTTATAAGAGGTCAGTGTCCGAAATGATTCACATTAAGCTACAAGATCATTTAATTAATGTCATGTCGGATACGGATAAACTAAAATCTTATTTCCCGTTTTTGGAGTTGTATAGAGCGACATTAGCATTCTTGCGAGATTTGCGCATGATATAGAAGATATATATATATATATATATATTCGGAGGGGGAGAACCGTTTATCAGGATAGTATACGTTGTAAAGGCAGTAATTCAGTCTGTCGGTGGATGTCGCGTTAGTTATTATTTCGCATAAACTTTTTTCGGTATGTCATCCACGAGACGATAGTCAGATACTTTGTGACGACTATACACGACTGATGGACTAAGTTCTCCCTATACTTATAAATTTGTTGTAAGTTTTTTAATCTTTGTAATTGCGTTATGCGACAATAACGTGTTTAGAATATTAAGTAATTTGTGATTGTAATAAACACTGAAGAAGACCCAAACTTGGAGTCGAAACGTATGTTAAATTTACACAAATAAAGAAGATTATTGACCCGAAGATCTGGTTTTTTCCTCGCATTGGCCACTTTTCCCCTTATTATTTTATTATTCTTGTGACTAAATGTATGTATGTATTTCGTGACTTTGACTTAATATTTTATATTTGATTTAATTTGTTTAATATTATTTTGACTTTTAGATGACAAGTAAACTATGCTTTGAATGAAGAGTGCTTCTATGTAACATTACAACATTAAAGAATTTTGTAGAGAAGTATTTATTTAACATTTTATATAGGTACATTTAGAGAGAGAAATGTATCGAGAATTATCGTAAAATGCATGAGACTTCATTTCGAGAAACAAAAAACACATTGTTGTCAGCTAATTTGACGAATCGCGCTGTCAAATAGATCGCAATAGAGAAAGCGTGGAACGTATAAGATTGCGCCTCAAAGTTGAAGACATTAGTACTTTTATTTTTGCTGCCGATCATTGTTATAATCTAATATAAAAAAATATATTGCACAGTTTATAAAAGATACGAAAAGCCGTTATTAATTATTAGAAAACAGTAAATTAATATGTTATATAAACCCACATAGCACATAATATTACTGCAATATCACAGTAATATTGTTTTTCTATTGCAATATTACACTCTAATATAGTAGAAATATTACTGTAATATTACTGTAATATCACAGCAGTAATATTACGATGATATATTAAAAAAATGGCACGTCTTGTAGAAGAGAAATTAATTAATAAAACTACAGTTGAATTAATCTTTGAAGGCCTGATTCAATTCGCCGATCAACTGATTAACTCGATGAAATATACCGGACCCGGAAAAACTCCTAGGGTGATGGTGGGATTTGAACTCGAGACTTTCATTCACAGCTCCTGCACTCAATCCGCGAGACAACTTGTTCTTTATTACAATGTAATTATTTTTATTTACTTATTCTCAAGCTATCCTACACATTTCATTTATTATTTATGTAAATTATTATTTTATTAAAACTATTGCAATGCAACCATAGATAAAAATACCTGCAACAATGGATAAAAATATTTTTCTTATTATTATTAAGTATAATTTAAAGTACATTTATACAACGCGAATAAAGTTTTTGTTAACATATATCGATTATTATAGTTAATTTTTAATAAATATATAGCAAATGATATATAAAAATATGTATATACATTTATATGTATCATTGTTATTATAATAATGTATAGTAAAAATGTTATACACACAAAGTGCTTTTTGTTGATATAATACATTTTGAAAACAAAGCATTTATGTTTTAAACAACTACGTTGTTCTTGCGACAACGTAGCAAAAGATATGTATCATATTATGGTTGCATTTATGGAGCGCGCTATTTGCGCTATTGCATCATTCTATCTTTGTTTTTGATCTAATGAGCGATAAAAATAGAATGATGCAATAGCGCAGATAGTGTGCTCTCCGAACGCAGCCTATACGTATATAAGATACAATGCGATGTATGCAACGTGCATACAAATACTATATGACTTTAAATGACATGTCTAACAACGTTCATAATAATAAAAACATATTTGATACATAATACTACTGAGTAACAATACTATATTACCGCAATATTTCAATATTATATATAATTGTAATATATCGATAATAGTACTGTAATATTGTATTATAATATCTAATATTGCTGGTATATTGCAATAGTACTGTGATATTTCTGTAATATTACGTGCTATGTGGGAACTTATTGCAACACAAAGTTTTACACGCAATTACTATTTAAGCGACTATATAATATAGAGAATATATAATAGACTATAATAGAGTGTTACGTCTTGGAGACTCCACGGTTCCCTTTTTCTCGCAACGCGACGCGCCGACATAATAAATTCCTTTTTTTTTCTCTCTAAACATTAGAAGCAATAAATAACACCAACGAACTCGGGTTCGACGCGATAGGATCAGAAATAGAAGTCGCGACG
>QVNW01002972.1:0-50357 GCA_014825475.1 Pseudomyrmex flavicornis
AAAAAAAAAAAAAAAAAAAAAAAAACAAAAAAAAGAAAGAAAGGAGCGGCAATGGTAGAAGGTTAGTGACTCCGTTGAGTCATAAGGTGCGCGCGGTTCAAACGCGGAGAGCCGCGCCAACCCGTCACTCGCCACGCATTGTGCGTGCAGGTTGTGCCAGGAGCTCGTTGAACGATGCGTATCTGCGCGTGAGTCACATGGGAAGCATGCGTGAAGCTATTCGTCGGCACAGGTTCGGCGGTTACCACAACCCGCCTTCTCTGTAGTCGCACTACTTGCCGACAGACCAGATCCTGTATTCGCAGGGGAGGTCGCTCAATTTAGCGAAACGTTTGACACCTTGGTGTCAATTAAAACAATGAAGTAAACCGAGGTGTGTGAACGAAGTATTTACAAAAATTATTAAAGCTTGCAAATTAGACAATTAATTCTTGGAAAATTTTAATATTGTAGTATTTTTCACCATTTATGTCAGATATGTAATTTTTCACATCAGCTCGAGATCTGTGAGATCTCACATGTGAGATCCCTGAAAAATTGTACGACCGTACAACTTTATTCTCGAAAAGTCTCCGACCGTTACGCCGTGTGCCTCGTAATCGTGCTCGGTCGACGGAACACGAACACGCGTGTACATTCTTGCCCTTCGCTAATAAAGGAAAGAGTGAATAGCCGGGCGCGCGCCGTTTCCCCGAAGCGCTCGGTATAATGTGCTCCTCTTAACATGAACCGCGGCGGTGTATCGCGACATTGTCGCAAGTTGAATATTTCAGCGACGCTATTCATCAATCACGACATTTACCGCCGTTTGAATACGACATCGACGCGTGTGTGCCCGTGGATAACAATGGAACTGCGGTATCAAAGTTGTGTCGCGCATTCGAAAATTCGAATACGTGATTCTCTTCGGGTGACACGGCGATCGAAATGCTAAAAGCGCGGGATCCAGAAGCAATTAGAGAAAAGACGTAGAAGACAACAACGTTGTCCGCTATCTAAGCACGCGAGATAACGGATCGCGGCGGCGGCGGCGACAACGACGACGACGACGTTTTAAAGAAGTATTTGCTCGGAGTTCGCGCTATTAAGAGGAATGTTACCACGGCACGCTAATGAGCGTTAACGTCGTCGCGAGTCAGGCGGATATGCGAGATGGCTGTGACCGTTCAGATATACTCGTAAATAGATTTGCAAGTTGATCTAAAATGTTATTAACTTCTTCCTGATTTGATAAAACTAAATTCCAAACAGAGTCGCGTACTGTAACGAGCGAATCGTCGTTGAGATTGAAAGATAGTCGTTGTTCGTTGCGCGTAGCGTTTATGCAGACTTCTTCAGAACTTGCGCGCGCGCGATCGAAACTTCTGCCGCGCGAAGGGTTTGCCGTTATTACAAATGCCTTCCTCGAAACGGAGAAGGGCGCTTTTATTTCACCCGTTGAGAGAGAAAAAGAGAGAAATAGAAAGAGAGCTTCATTCCCTTTCGTTTTTCCCTCGTCGAGAAGAGCTGAATGCACCGGAAGATCTCTCAGCCGCAAAACGCTAGCTGCGAACGAACACGTGTTCCAGCCCCGCTTTTACGAGGAAAACTCGTTTTGCTAGTTCTAAAAGCCCATTCCCGAGGAATTTGAGCGTCTAAAAGCGCGTTCTTGACTCTGGCTCTGGTTTTGACGATTTCGTCTCGTTACAAAAACTTCATTTTATTGCAAACATTTTTCCCCTCAGAAAATAGAACAAAGCAAAGTCACTTGAGGCGAAACTTCAGGCGACACTGATCAGATCCCTATTGACGGAAAATGGATTTTGGTCTGTCGCCCGTGTGTGTGAGAACGCGCCATGCGGCGTCCACGTGTCGCGTCGACTCCAGAACGAAAAAAAATCCAAAAAAAGGCGCCAGTTCTTCGATTTTCAAGAAACAGAAAAAAATCTGAATTGGAGTTTTCTCTAAAAGTTGTGTGATTTTCTTTCGTCTGATTTAAATTTATAACGCAGTGGTTTTTCTAATTATACACAACGACTCTTTTTTTTCTCTCTGCATTATTTAAACTTTCCACATGCCGTCACTTAACACTTTACAAATAATACTTGAGTACAACAATTATTAAATTACAAATGCGATAAAAATGCGCGCAGAAAATTGGCGGCGAAGCGATCGAATAATAATAATGCCTCGGCGATAATTTATCGAGTGAAAAATTTATGGCGTAGATATCGCGACCGTAATGTTCTTAGCGCAAACTCAATTTGCATAACAAATTATCGTAATTACGCCTTGCCCGATGTGGAAGCAGCTCGAAGACGCGGTTTTACTTCCGGACGCCAAATCTCTCGGATTATATCGACTTGACAATGAAGAGAGACATATTTAATGACGTAGTAGAGCGCGCGCGGTTCAGTTATATTTCTCCATCCTCGATCAGTCACACGTGATATTAGTGATACATCTCTCGAAGTCGCTCCGAAGGAGCAGACACGTGACATCATTCGCCTCGAGATGACGCATATGAATCACGTACGAGAAGTGCGATCATGATCGACTTATTCGAATTACGTGTTTGTTATGTAGGTCGTCCTCATTCGATTCTTTTGAGTATTTTTTTTAAATAACATCTGTTCTCCAATATCAATCCAGAAATATTAATGACAAACTTTCAGCTCGCCGTTCTCATAAAAAAATTATTCGATATTAAATAAAAATCACAGACAACCGGGGAAATACCGTCAATACAATTTTTACTTAATTGTTCTGTTCGCGAACGATCGAAAGATCCAGGACAACTGGCCGTGATGACGTCGCAAGTGTTCCCGCCCCACGGATCCTGTCGTGCGACGGTGATCTCGGACGATAGAGGTGCACCGGGTTACGGATAAATGCGGCTAACCTTCATCCATGGACCGTTACTCTGCCCCGTCGGGCCCCACGGCTATACGAGGCTATTCAGGTCTCTGGGTCCCCCATCGTCGCGACCACGACGATGAGAGGTGAGGACACACGGCCGTCGCCTCACACGTGAAGAGAGCCGCAGCATCACCACCTCCCACTTCCTTCGTCTTTGTGTGACTTTGCGGTCCTCAAGACATCGGTAGCGCGGCGACACGGTGGTTGGCGAAATAACACACAGCTATCTTACTTAAGAAACCGACTCTGTGTTTATTTTATTTCTCCGAAAGCGCTGAGAAAAGATTGGGAATATCGGATGATATTCCCAATATTATATCCAATCGCCTGAGCTCTAATAAATAGGTATATGTGTCTTGAATCTCGTCTCTCGAAACGTTGTATATACGTAACATAATCAACACTGCGATAAGAACTTCAAACATTGTGTGTGAGAAAGTATAGCGGGAAAATAAATTTAAATCCGTATTTTGAAAGAGTACGTGTGGTACGTGCGGATATCGCGTGCAATGTTTGTTTCTTCAATGTGCGCTCGGAATTTCCAACATACCCGTCATCACAAGACACCCCGTCATAATCTTCGGATTCTCTCCTCCCCCCACCTTCTGTGTGCGCGCGCTCGTCTTTTCGACTTAAAAAGCACGCCGGCGGCGGCGTGATATGGAGCCGCGCTGAGGTGAGAGACCCTCGAGTTCTACCCTTTGATCCCATTAGCAAACTCATGAAGCCGCCTCGAAAAGAAAAAAGGAACACGTTATACACGTTCTTTTTTAGAATCGACCGAACGAGAATCGAGAGACGACGGAGGGGCAGAGAAAAAGGATCGAGAGACTCTCCTCGCGTCTTCACTCGACGAAGCCGCGCGCTCGCAAGGAGGAGGCCTACTTTGCACGTGGCCTACTTTGCGGAAGACCGACGGTCACACGCGAGAGAAGACAAGCCGACGCGACGCGTGTCTCGCTCGCGAAAAGAGCGCCGGAAAGGAAGGCGCGCGAGAGTCTCTCGGGCGGAGATGGCGCGGCGGCCATCCATTCGAGCTGAATTCCTGGCGCGACAGAGGTCGAGACGCGCGTCTCGGCGGTCACGTCTATAATTTTTTTTTTTTTTTTTTTATGTAAGCCCGTAATCCGTCTGTTATAAAATATCGCCGTTCGAGGAGGAGAGTCGTCGGCGTATCATCGGCTGATCACCGCGCGAAACGCGATCTCCCGATTATACTCTATTAAAGCGTATTCCTCTCTCCTCTCCAGCTCGTCCGCGCCGTTAACTGTTAAAAAAACTCGCGTTTTTCGAGGAGAAAGCAGTTTCTCTTAATTAGATATTTTACGGTACACTCCGTGTAATATGTCCGTTGGAGATCGTATGTACATTCGTCTCGGAAATGTACATAGACGTTTATATATATACACAACACACGATGTTAAAATTGTTGTTTCCGCTTCGAATTACATCTCAAACGCGACGCGATTTGCCTTCGAATTCCCTCGTCTCTCTTTCAGGTAAGCGCGCGGCCCCGGCAGAGAAATTTTCAAACGAGGAAACGAGCTCGAGATCCACTTTACTATGCAATAAGCACGACCCCGCCTGTCGAGCGCTTATACAAGCCGCTCGCGGAAAATCAGAGCGCTCCGCGCTCCCTTCGCGTCGTGATGAAAGTATGTTTAATTAATTCGGCATCGCGTCTTACTCGCGTTATACGCGAGCAACGAGGTTAGGAGTACACATATACACCACCAAGAAGAAAAAGCATCGATGCGCCGTCAGTTGGCGGGCCCGCGCGCGAGCGAGCGCGGCCCAACGGTATTCGAGACGCACATCTGCGCACTGCGCACAATACTCGAGAAAACAGAAACACTTCGGTGTTGAGTTCCTTGTGAGATCGTTCACGAGACCACCTCCCTCTTTTTGCCACAGGCGGGGTTTCCCCCAGCGAGAAAATAAAATCGAAGTATCTCTTCTTAAAAAAAAAAAAAGAAATTTCCAAGTTGCGTTCGAGTAAAAATCGACTGCATCAGTCACGTCAAACTTCGATTTTTCGTTTAATGAGGCACGGCGTCGAAAGGTCGAGCATGACGAACACCCCCGACGTCCACAAAACGTCGCTCATTTCGATTCCACGTCGTGATACTTAAATATCCGACGAAGGCCGATCGTGATCGCGAGTAGGTAGTACGTATGTACGGGATCGCACCTCTGACCGCGGGGCGTGCGGGATCGATCAAATGCCAGCGAACCTCTCGATCGCGCGCGGCGAAGCCTATGACGAAGCGTGACGCCGGGAAAAAAGGCGTCGTGTCTCGGGGATGTCGCAATCGGTAAGGTCGATCGCGTGGAGCGTAACGGGGTACGTAGGTAGGTTGATGCAGCGATATAAAGTATATAGAGAGATAGAAGCGGCGAGAGAGAGAGGAAAGGTGGGAAGGAGAAAGACAGAAGGGGGGAAGGGAGGAGGAAAGGGAGTCCTGTCATTTCCCTGTCGGTGCGCCTCTAATCGCAACGCGCCGGAGGAAACCGTGCCCGTAAATCATGCCGCTTTCAAAACTGGTTGCGCGACGCGGACATGCTCTCATTAATGCCGCACGCTCCGGTCACGGTAATTGGACGGGGGTCCGTGCGCCGCGATCGGCGCCCGGTGTTTTTCGGTCTTGATCGCGTCGCGATTATGTCTCGGTACATGTGGCGTGACACTCCCGGGGTCGCGCGCGCAAGAATCACATCTAGTCGCGGATAAAAGTGTTGTCTTTTCTCGCTCAGATCGCGCGATAAGAGATGACGGACACACAGTGTCATGTCACAGTGATTTTGTTAGATAAAACGGTCGGGGAGATAAAAAGGCAATAACGTATCTCGTTTCTCTCAGGCGCGCGCGCGAAACACAAGCAAGCCTGGGGCCTCGGAGAGCTTATTCGGAGCTCATTTCGTCGTACGCCCCGGTGTTCTTCATACCGAAGCGATGAGACTGAGGCTATTGTGATCCTCTCGGCCAGGTCTCATGGCTTCCTTTAAGACCAGACTTGGCTCGATGCGTCGAGAATCAAGTCTCTTAAGCTGCCGCGAACTATGTATATATACAGTGTAGATATATAGAAATATTTTCAATCCTTTATTTCCAAAAACACACCTATCGCGATTTTTTACTCTCTTTCGATCTGTCAATTGTTTTTTCCTCCACGCCTTTTCCCTTACCTTTTCTCGCGGCGCGCTCAGGCGACTGACTTTATTTCGCCGGCGTGTCGAATGCATTCGCGCGCTATACAAGTTTGTACCTCGTTTCTTGCGCTTATGCTCGGGTCGAGAGTCGTTGCATTACAATCGCCGCGAGAGAGGCCGGTAACCGCGCGCGCGCTCTCTAACAACAACCTCGTGACGAAACAACGAAAGGCGGTTATTACTCTGTATACCGGTCGCGCGCGATAATCGCCCGCACGATAGCAAACCGAACCGATAAATCGTCGATTCGTGCACATGCTTTTTTCGTCCCCCTTCTCCGCCGATTACATCAAAGCCCGCAAACTTCTCCTCGCGACGCTTCGCCGATTCCGGTCGACGCACCGCGTCGAGAGACGCCGACCGTCTCCCGGCCGTCTAATACATGGCAATTCATCCGTAATAAACGTGTTTTTCGCGGCGCTTCTCTGTAATTTCAACCTGTCGTTAAGACGCATTCACCGCGAGAATTTATGCACGAGAGACGGCCGACGCGATGACAGCCGCTTGAATTTCCAGCACGCGTGTCATCCCCGCGATGGAATCAGCCGACTGAAATATACGTTTACGTAAACGCGTTCGACATTCGTCGTAAAGAGAGAAAAAGAGAGATCGCATTATCTGGAGATATATCGTCGGTGAGTCGCGCGCGCTTCCGACAAACCAAACGCGCACGGTGATAATCGAACGTCGACGCTGATCGCGAGCCATTAAGTCGGAGGACCGCGCGTTTCCGCGATCGGGAATAAAAGAAAAATAAGCTGTACATATGCCGAGCACACTTGTGCGTTGCAACAGTCGCGATTGATTCTGACGGTTGGCGCGCGGTTGGGGTACACGTGCGCGAACAGAGATAATCACTCGGTCCGCTATGTTGTAAAACCGTTCCATGATTTATTGCTGAAATTCTATGGGGAAACATAAGTTACACACCAAGACACACACACACACACACACACACATACATACATACGCGACGTGGTGCGGACAGATGTCGACACACTTCCCGGTCGGAGACGTCAAATATCGCGCGGATGAGCGCGTTGCATCCTTCAGACGCGTGCAGAATTAATCCACTTTCGAGTTACGGTAAAACCCACCAGATTTCCTTCCGTGGGAAAAAAAGAAGAAAATCGGGGTGACTCAGATCTCTTCTAATTTTTTTTTTTTTTTTTTTTCAACACACATATGTACGGTATAAATAATAAGTAGAAGACTCGACGCGCGTCGGCGCGCGCGCAACTGTATAAATTTCTGAATACAATTGACAGATCGCAGAATTGTGTTACACAATCGCGCGGAGTTTCGTATTCTATCGCGATGAGCGCGCACAATCAAGCGAAATACGATACAGCGTTTCGTATCAATGTATTGCGGCGAATCGCGATGAATAGCGTACAATTACATACAATTAAACCGACCGAGGGAAGGGGAGAATACAAATCCATCCAGTGTGTGTTATGCAACGAACACATTTCTTAACGATCTTGTATAATCAGCTAATTAGATAAAGTCTCTCGCGCGCGTGTGGTCATTTTATATATATATATATAAAAAATATATATAGAAAATTTGTAAAAAATGTTGATTTTCATGTGTACATTTTTAACAAAGAGAATCTCACACACCGTTCGAATCGCGAACGTGAGAAAAACCGTCTGGAATTCGTAACGGTGGAAATTTTCGCGAACGTGTCAAGAGAGAAGCGAAGTTTTTCCTCCGAGCGGGAACATCGTTTAGCACTCAAGAGCCGAAGCCAATCGACATAGCAGCCCGATGTTTGCGGAGCGTGGAGGATTGCGAGTCTTGAGACTCGACTGTGGGGTGTGTTGCGCGCGCGCGCGCGTTACACGTACTTCAAGAGAAACAGGGTTATAAGTTTCTAATAAAAACGAGCACGTGTAGTTTCCCTTCCGAGTTGTCCTTCAAGTTCACATGACATTTTTCTCACGTAAACTACAGACCGCGTGACGGAAACTTGACATTGGTGATTTTTTTTTTTTTTTTTTTTTTTTATGGGAAGAATGTTGAAAGTTATAAAATTGAAGTGAACGATCGTCGTCAACCTTGCGTGATACCGTCAAGGACTTTTGATAATCTCCCGGGCAATCGCTAGATAACAAATGACGTTTCTGAGAATGGTGTAATAAAGATATAGGCCAATAATTATCGCCAACTACTCCCGTTCAATGATAAACAAATATTGATTTGAAAAGTGTCGCACAAAAAAAAAACATTGAAAATATATTAAGTAATATGTTAAAAGAAGACAAAGATAAAAATTGAAGTGAATTTCGTGAGCGTTATTGTAATATTATGTTATAATATTTTGACGTGTGTTGCTGACGCGTTGACTTTAAATAAATCCACCGAGAAGCGCTCTTTTCTCTCTCTTTTCTCTCTCTTCTCTCTCTTTTTCTCTCTCTCTCTCTCATTTGATTTTGCTGCACATTACAAAGCAAACGTCAAATTGCATCGACAATGTGGAATGCGAATGTGTCGGATCGCAAGATTCCTTTCACCGATCAGTATGTTAATCTTTTCCGATATTTAAATAACACACATACACACCGCGTCGCCGCTCTCGGAACGGAACAGAGAGCAGAACCGGTACTGTTCGCGGCGCAAGAGTGAATCGTGTCAAGGCACGAATGCAAATTTCACGACAGCCGGAACGAGTGTGTGTACATACATATATATATATATATCGATCGTGCCTGCAATTGTAGAGCGTATATATTTCTCTCGCCTCTATCTAATACCTGATAACGTCCTTGCCGTTATCTCACGCTTTCAAGTCGAGTCTGATATTAGTCGCGATAACGAACAAAAATTGTGCTAATAAGACGCTCGAAGTAAACCAGACGCGGAAAATTATTACTGAAATATATATATAATGCAATTAGATAGATTATACAAGTCGTCGATTAAAATAGCACAGATTATTTTTCACACATAAACAGATTGAGAGACAATTATCTATATTCTATTAAAATAAAATTTAAGCAGTGTTGTATGTTTTTGCTTACGTAATTAACTAGACAAATCTCGTTTGTTGCCGGGACTGTGCAAATACAATAAAATAAAACGATAAGAATACTGTTTAGAAGTGAACAAAACCGTCGTATCGCAAAAATAACTTTATTTACAACCGATATCTCGATTTCGTTCCGTGTTATCACTGTACTATCTTCGTAGCAATGAACATCAGTTTCGAGAAGAAAGAAATTTCCTCCTTTTATTCTCTTTCAGCGACTTGCAGTAAAATGGGAACAGATAACATTGACGAGGCGAGAGGAAAAGTTCTTCTCTTCTCGATAAGCCAATTTACTGTCCCGTGCGATGTACATGCGTAAATAATTTTCTACGTCGGCAGACCGGAATGAGATCTACTTGCCTCGTGCCATCGACGCAACCAGCTGTCGAACTGGGCGGAAGTGGAGTTTCCCATCGAGAAAAATGAACTTTGGACCGCAAACAAAGCGTGGACTTATCGGCTGAGATGCGTAACCGGTTTTCTAATCGTGTTTGAACTATAACGTCAGAGTTTACCGAGATTGTCCGGCAAAGAGATTCCTGAGACGTGACTCATGGTGACACATGAAAAAAAAAAAAGAGCATATTCACACGCGTTCTCTCTTGTCGAATGTAAAAGCATCTGTTATCCTACACGATATCGTCATTATTTCTTCCTTGATAATTATCGGTGTCTTGATAAAATACTTGATTATCAATTTTATTTCAACATTCACGCGAATAATTTAAAAATAACGAATTACGTGAGAGGAGCGAGAGATTACAACAGATATTTCGATTGTATATGATTCCAACCGGAGATTAGGAGAATAAAAATGGAAAGAGAAGAGAGAAACTTCAGGAGAATGATTCATTAGTCCTTAGAGAAAAAACAGAAGCTGAAGTAACATTCTTCTGTGAGACTCAAAATTTGACGGCAGTCTCTTCGTCGTCGCGTCATCTGAAGATTAGACCTAAGAGGTTATCTCTCTCTTTCTCTCTCTTAAAACGATTGATATATATATATATATATATATTTTTGAAACACCACGTGCGCCGGGAGTGCATGTGCCAGACAAGACGCGCCACGTAGACGGAAAAGCATTCCCTCTTCTTGCAGTCCGCGGCTGTTGCAGACGCACACAAACCGGCGCATCGTCCAGGATTAATCGCCGATAAAATCACATCGGCGCGCCACACAATTTGCTTATTTGCTGAAGTAGCGGCACTCATAACCTACACCCGCTCTTCTCCTCCCCACCCCTCCACCCCGGCCGGCGTATAATTTAATGACGATACATCACGCGTCGCTTGTAACGCGCGCACGCACGTGTGCTCTCGCACTTCAGCTCGGTGATCCAATTTCGCGAGGGGTGCAACGCACTTAGAACAGGGAGAAGAAAAAAAGCGACGGAAGAATAGGGCGTACTTTCAAGCCCGATATCCAGCCAGTGTGCACGCGCGCGCGGCGCTCTCTAACGCAAAACAACACGCGTACGAGCGATTTATGTGCACGTGCTTTGCGGTAAAACCGCAAAAACTGTTTTTCCTCGCGCCACCCTCTTACACGTTCTTACCCGCGCGAGAAGGGGAAGCCGCTGGCGCCAGTGTTTAATGCGGCGCTCTCGCTACTCTGGAATGTGCGCCGGGAATGCGTACGCGTTTACACGCGTATAAGCATCACCCGCGCCGGTCCGACCGCTCGAAGCGAAAACAATTAATTCACTATGAAATTAACACATCTGTTCACGGTTTTTTGTTTCGCGTTTTCCAATATGTACTTTACTTTCAAAAAAAGAACAACACCGTACCGATTAATAAAAACATTTCGATCTGATGCGAAACAAAAAAAAAAGAGAGACGCGGCTTGGTCACTTTTCACTCGGTGTTGAACGTCCGAAAAAAAAATTCGAGATCGATAACAAGCGCGGATTTAATTCGCTCCGCTCTCCCCGCGCCGCAAGAAACCCGTTCGTCTCCCTCTCGCGCGATCGCGCGCGAGGATCTTTCTTGCTCGCGCGGAAAAAGAGACTAGACAAAAGGGAACAACAGCCTTAGACGCGGGACGCGGCTCGATGTTTAGTCACCAAACAGAGTATCCTGTTTGGTATTAAAATACCAAACGACGAGAATAAACCGACCGCGTCTAAAAATAACAGGACCCGCCGCCGCAGTTCGCCGCCCCGTTAGAAGCCGCGCGCACGCACATATGATGCGCTACACTCGACAAGCGCATCCGGGGCCTTTTTGTCAGCGTCATGACGTTATAACGCGTGCCAGCTACGCGCGTATCTCTTCATCTACTTTACGCATACACATACACACACACACACACAGAGAGAGAGAGAGAAAAGGGAGAGAATCCTATTTATCGCCGCCATGGTCCTAATAATAATCTTGCGTATCAACGCTCGAACACGCTCGTGGAATACACTCGCCCTCTCTAATGGACTTGGCTGCTTAATTAACATCGTCGATCTCTACAAAACTTTATCTCTGAGAGATACATTAGAATACGCATTCTCTAGCTCAATCAGACGCGTTTATCGAACCCGCTGTACGTATATCGCCGATGGGTGTTGCCGGCTAATTGAGTTACATATGTGTGTGACTCCGATCCCCGTCGAGATCCCCACGGCGGTCGGAGATTAACCCTTTCGTCACAATGTGCGCCACACATGGCGCGAACAAAGTGCTTTTAAAGCAATTTGGTATGTGACTCGGCACACACACACACACACATACACACATACACGTACACCGCCTCTTATAATTCCATCGTGACTGAAGAATAGGCCGTGTTTCGCATTCACACACCTTTCTTACGTATCGACGTATCGAGATTGGCAATATTCCCATTGTGTAAAAAAAAAAAAAAAAAAGAAAGAGGCGCGGAAAGAAACGGAAACTGGTTCGATCGAAAAGGCATGCGGCGCAAACGGTGAAAGGCGATAAAATTTCACTGACTTCGTTTGAAATTTTCTTTCTCTCTTCGAGAGCCGATTTCGCGCCGATTAACTACTCCGCGGAGAAGATCAATCGGGCGAAGTTTCACGAGAGAGAGAGAGACACAATGGCATCCCGTCTCGTTTGGCTTTTTAATCCGCTCGATCTCTGTGGAAAACGGGGTTTCTGGATCTGCGGTGTGGCAAGGATCTCGCGACTTTCGACAGAATCTCGTCGCGATCGAGAATATCCATTTTTTTTTCTCTCCTTTCCCCTCCCTTAACTGACTAGACTCTTTTCTCGCGAAAGAAGAAACGTTGTCGTTGCGGCAATCACAGTAGTTACAAAGTGCTGCGCGCACTTTTATTTCACGCTTTGGCAGCCAAGTGAACGCGAACTACCGTTATGTAAATAGAAACAAGAAAATCTGCGCATCGGCAAAATCCAGTCAATGCGGAGATTCTTCGAAAGAAGAGACATCCGATCGGCCGCACGTTTGGCCTCGGTCTCACCTACGTGACACACGCGCGCCGGTCCGCAGCCCAATTACAAGACCCACGCGTGCGATTACCAACCGGCGACGCGACGCGCCCGCGCGAATGGCGCGTCGCCGATCAAGTTGACACGCGCGGTGTGACGACTTTCTCACGGCGCGATATCAACAAGTGCGTGTTGTTTTATTTATTTTTTTTTTTCGTTGTTTCAAAATCGACTTTGACTTATTTATGAATAAATGATAACCGAAGAGATAAATAATATCGAAAGATAGCAATTATCTCCGCAATCTTCGCTCCCGATCCCGGTCCCCGCGCACGAGTGACTTGCGACGCGTCTCGATCGAAGGTGAGCGCCCACGTGGCGGCGCTTTCGAGGTTGCCTTTTAACGCCGCGTTGCCATCCAACGCCGAACCGCCTTCTCGCCGCGCTTGGAAGCGGCCCATTACCCGCGATGACACAATAACAACAACGACAAAGGCCGTAGCACGGCTTACGCAAGGACGCGTGGAAAGTAAAAGGCGCGCGCGCGTGATGAGAGGCGCTTCGCGGATCGATTAAGCGCGGATGTCTTTGCTTGTCTTGGCGCGCGGCCCGAGAGAGTCCTTTCTTTCCGACGAGAGGGATATCAAGTTGTGTAGATACGGATCAAGCGATCCCCAACGCGCGCGGCAGCGATGCACGCGGCGGCTCGCTTTCAAGTCCGTAAGCAACGTCGCGATATTATTCGAATAAATGAGCTGCAATTGACATAAAGACAAGGGAGAGGCAGAGTAATAGGAAAATTTGCCGTGACTCATGCGGTTCTCGTAAATGAACCTCGCTCGGTACGAAGAAACACTTGCGCGCGCGTGCATTATTAATTAGAGATATGTGTGCTATACGGAAAAAAAGTTTTGCTGAAATAGCAAGAACACACTGATTACTAAATGGAGAAAGAACTTGCCGGAGGCGCACCGAATTTTTTGGTTTCAAAACGTTTTGCTGGTGCAACGAAAAATTTAGCTCAGCGAGTTCTTTCCGTCCAAAAAAAAAAAAAAAAAAAAAAAAACACTTCCTTCCGCGTACGAGTGCTCGCGAGATGATGCTTTAGAAGCATCGTACATTCGACTTTGTCAAATAATAAATTTTTCACTTTCATATAACAATTGTTTTTTTTTCTTGAAATATTCTGACAAATATTTTTGTGTGTTTTCTAGAAATTTTAATAACACCGCTTTTAAAGACACACCTTTGACAAATATGCAATAGGTATATATACTGATAAAATGTACAACGGAATACAATAACATTTATCTATGGCAAATGAAGAGACGCTTGTTAATCTTATCGATTTAAAAACGCGCGACGGATGTAAAAAGCGACGGTACGTAATTTCTCTCGCGTGGCAACGTCGTTCGTTTTTTTTTTCTTTTTTTGAGTCGCGCGGCACTTACGGCTTGTTAAAAGGGTTAAATATTCGAGTACACCGATGTTCTCTTCGCGGAGGGACGATCCGACGTGCAATCGAGTGATATATTTCCGAGACAACATCGCACGCGGGGCGTAACTATCCGAGCGTCTAAGATAAGAGAACCGGGCAAAGAGATCTCCCTGCCCGGTTATTACGTGATTAGATCGTACGCATCTGGGCAGCGGCATTTCGCTCTCTAAACCGGCTCGAGTCTAATATTTCTTGTGTGCATTTCGATACGGCACTCCGCCCGTGATGCGCCACGATAAATTGCCGCGGTGCGACGTTTAATGATGTTCGAAACTACTAAAAGATAATCTTCGTAGAGCTGAGACGACTACCATTCGGAAAAACAATATATGTGCATATAAGATTTTTTTCTTTCTATATTTCAAGAAAATGATTAAAGTTGCGTGTTTGTTTAAGAAGAATTCAACGGAGCGACGGATATCCGCGTTTTTTTCTGGCCGCAAGAAACTCGCAAGAACTCGCGAAACAGAACGCGAACGCGGAAAACGCGCTCGGCTCGGCTCTCACGAGGCGAGAGTAGTGTACAAGAGCCCCGATGATAATCGACGCTTACCGTCGTATTACATTGCGTTAACACAGTTTTCTCCCGGCGCGTCGGCGCGCGGTGAACGCCGTCGCCGCCGCCGCCGCCGCCGTCGAGGCCGCAGACGTGGCGCCGATCTAACCGATCCGGCCGGTGCAGAACGGCGCGACTTCGCTCGTCGCGCGTTCCGCTCGGCCTGAATCGCTCGCAGCTCCGCGGGCTTCTCGTTCGAGCGAGGGCCCCGTAATCGATCTAACGATCGCAACGATCCGACTTGCAGCAGCAGCAGCAGCAGCTTATAATACGCGGCGAACACGTGCTGCAACTGTTGCCGCCGCTGCCCTATGATCAATTACGCGAATCCGATTCTCCAGCTGTGGATCCTCGCTGATTGATCGCGTAACGTCACGATGCAAATAAAAGACGTCGTATAAATTTTTTTCCCTCAGCGGAATAACCGGGATAGGAACGATAAAATCGGGAGTAACGTCAATCGTTGTGGGAAATGGCGTACGCGCGTTACTTATTCTCGATCGTGCGATCTGCGCGGCGATAATAATTACGTAACATCGCGATATAGTGTGTGTGTGTGTGTGTGTCTGTGTATATAGCCGTGTGTAGTTTTACCGTGTGAGATTGGGAGAAAATAATTTATAAATCGAGGAATATGTTCGATAAATTGCTCTCTTAAGCTTTGAAGGAAACCGTGTTTTCAATAGATTACACGATGCGCAATTTGTGTTTCTTATCGGCTGAGAAAAAAGTGATAAATTTCTCATGCAATTCCGCACAAGAGAAAAAAATGCTTACCGACGGAATAGCGGAAATTTTATGTGTTTACTTTTTTTCGCACATACATTAAAAGCGAAAAGAAAAAAAATTATTGCGCGCGAAAACTCATGAATGATTAAAATACCACGCGGAACGGCGGCGGCGGCGGATGACCATGACGATACTATTTCCTTCCTCGATGTTACAAGATATACACGCCACTAATAAACGCAACTAAGTGTCGTAACGCAATTGTTATCGACAAGCCTTCCTGTTTTGGTTTCACTTTCGCGGCAGGAATTCGCGGCAATTCACATCGTCGCCGTCGATTATCTCCTCGAGTGCGTACAAAAATTCGTTTTCTCGTGTGCTCGAGCGGAAAATAAAATATATCAGAATCTGTTTTCTCATAATGTGCTCAATATAACCATGATTTTTTGTTTCTCGTGTGCATTACATGTACTCTATTCCTTCGAGCTATGGCTAGTTGTGTTGATCTTTTCGTCGTGCTTCATCACATGAAAATACGACGAAACCCGAGGCGAGAGGGTCACGATCGTCACAAAGTCCAACGAGACGACAACCAGATTTCTCAGAGAGATGGTCCACGACAGACAGTCTGTCTTTCTCTCTCTTTTTCTCCGTCGCGTATACACATCTCTACAACCTTTCCGGTTAACGACGTCGATGCGCAATCGTGCTCAATGAGAGGGAACGCCATTTAACTTGTCTCTAGAGCTCCGCGGGAGAGCCATCGCCGGATACTCTCTTTCTCTCTGTTCCGATAATCGCTATCTACGCGGCTACTTTAATACTACACATTTACGCGTATATCGTGTTAACAGAATTTTCTTCCCGGCGCGCGAACGGTCGGCGCGGATGCCGCGAACGCCGGCAGCTAGTGCCTATTTAACGGTTGGCCGCGCGAACTAAGCGCCATGGCTGTTTTTTTTTCTTTTTCTTTTTTTTTTCTTTTTTACTCTCGCGCGATCGGCAGGTATAACGCGAGATCGTGGGAAGATCTCGTGCGGTTGTAATTAAGCGACCGAAGCGAGCATCTTCCACAAGTGGATGCCGATACTCGCGCGCATACAAAACAAAAATTAATTAATTAATCCATTTATCACGCAATCCGCGCAATTAATTCGATATCTCGAAGACTCACCTATACAGACATGCACATGTGTTTTTTTTTTTAAGCGTCAATGTGGAGCGTGGACTCACCTGTAACAAAAGGAAAATGCTTTCGTTAATTCGATCGTTATACTCCATCCGGTTTCATCGCGCGGCAAAGCAAGCGTTTCGGGGGAAAGTGAAGACGGGCAAAATTACATAGACGCGCGCTGTTTCGCGCGCTCGTTGAAAAATCGCGGAAAGGCGCCGGACGATGAAACACACACACACACACACACACACACTCCATGCCGGGAGCCTAATAATTACTTCGCGGCAGTCGCAATTATATGATGTATATACGCGAGTGCGTGGAATATCGTGGACGGAGGAGCGCGCGACGGCCCACACGCGGCTCCGCGGCGCGCGGTTTCACCGCATTCAGGTCATCGCCGGCCCCGACCGTCCCACGTGAAAAATATTCCGCGAGCGAGCGAGCGGAGCGTGTGTATACAACATGCGTTGTGCCGTCGTGCGAGCGAGCGAGCGGGCGCCCACGATATCAGGAAAACCGGTGTAACCGTGCACCGGCCACGACGCGACGCGCGATGTTGTGTACCCGCGATATCTCAAGCGACGTTTTATTACTAACGAGACGTCCCACGGTGGCTGAAAATACACATTTAACCCGTTGCACCTAAGTCACCTTCGAGTCACCTTCACGTCCGCCAGCGCAGTTCCGTAACTCTCGATTTATTCAATTACTTACGCGTCATCGTCGAATGATCGATGCTATCCTGTTATCCGGACGCGATGTCTGTAATTAAAATGTACGATGAAACTTTATAAACGCGAGAGAGACGAGAGTAGGTAAGTACAAAGTCGGGTTTCTATCGAGCTCTTCTCTTTTCCTACAATTATACGCGCCAAAGACACACTGTGCGCCAGTAAGAGCGGATTAACGTAATAACACGTTAAATGTCACCAAGCAAACATCGTAATCGTCGTCTGTTGAGCGAATCGTAACAAGCCGACTGCGTCGTTCAAACGCGCTTAAGCGTCTTCGCGCGTTTTACGACGATCTAAACCGCGATGGATCGCTTCATCCGCGCTCAACGGTCATAACATCGGATTCGCGCGTCTTCCCTAACGTATGCAAATCCGCTCTCGGTGACTCGTTTCCGTGCAGGAAACTGTCCGAGAACGATTGAGTTTGATTCAACGGCGAGAAAAAAAAACGGAGAACACGCGTCGCGACGTTCGTTTAAGAACGCAAAAGAGTTTGCAAAGGTGAGCAGGTTTTGATGAATATACATGAAAATTCGAAATTCTCTCAAATGTCGTCGCATAATTAAGCAAAAAACTTGCCGGCGACTAAATTTAACAATTTTTTCATCATAATAAAATGCTCACAACAGCAACATCGAAGAAAAGAATTATTATACAAGTTTCGGATCAAGTCGGCGTTGCAAACTGATTTAAAAATAACCAACCACGTATTATTTTACTTAACGAAAGACGCATCTCGATCCGTTGCAGCGTGTCCTTTCTTTGAGAGAGAGAAGATGTCCCTTTCTAAAACCGCACGAACGCATCTCTCTCGGGGATGCGAGCGGTGGGGTTTTGCTCGCTCGCCGCAGGCCGGCGAAATTGATTTTGAAATCGACCACGACGTCGGACACAACCGCAGAAATTTGTTGCAATCGATTCGCCGTCGTTGCGCCGCTTAAAAATCCTCCCTTCCCTCTCGCAACTGTGCGCGCGATTAAAGTAAACGCCACTTAGCGGACCGATTTCTCGCGAAATCTTTTCTCGCGCGGTCGGCGCCTAAGTGCGCCAAATTTTACGGGCATTATCCCGAGACAGGAGACGCGAGAGATGAACGCAAACGAGAGAGAGAGAGAGAGAACTAAGTGGAAAAAAATCTCCTAACGGTAGCACATTCCGCTCGGTGTTTGTTGAAATTTGTCTCGCAACATTCTCGGAGAAATAAATCGTAACTTGACGTAAAACGCCCCGCCACTTCTTATCGTTAATTCTTGTACAGTACATGACGCTAACTTATATAAACTTCGAACTGTGATACGTGAGATTACGATTATCGTGCCGGGAAAATTATTTCCTCGCTGTCTGATTGCGTTGACGTGAGCGACGCGCAGTCTGATGATAACATCAGTTTTTTTTTTCTTCTATCCGGTCAAATAAAATCCGATCGACACGACAGCACAAAGCGCAAAGTATAAAGTGCAAAGTTCTGTTAAATATATATCTCCGATCTGTACGATCTCAACTAACCGAAGACGTACATTCTCGATCGGATCGCGCGACGAAATCGCAGTTAATAATACACCTCTCGGCGGCGTGTATATATCGTTCGCCGAGCGTGGCGGCCGGGCGGAGACATAAAACAGAACGTAAAACTTCTCTAAGACAAGCCTACGGCATTCCGCGGCGGTGGAATGTCGAACTTGGTGGAAATAAACGGCCGATCGGCGGGCGAGTGGGCAGAGCGGCGGCACGACAGCAACCTGAACACGCGCGCGCGCGCGGGGTCTGATTTCTCTTTTTCTCACCCGTGTGTTTTCTCGGGCGTTTATAAGAAAACTTTTTTTCCGCGCGCCGGCCGCGTGTGTCGCGTAAAATATCGTTTTGCGCAAAAGTCGTCCGATCCGAGGTGTTCGAAGGAACAACTTAAACGCGTCTGGCGTACGGGACGCACAGGTGTGGCCGCCGGTTTATAACGCTCGATTTATTGCCCTCTTCGTTTATTGTCCGCACGGTGAGAGATATCGACGACGTACGTACATACGTTGCCGCGGCGCAAACTGCCATCCCCCCATAAGCGACCCACGCTAATATATTCTTTCCCGCGCGCGAGAACATGGAACACGTGACTCTCGAGCCGACTCTCGCACTTGAGACCACTTTGTATCTCTTTTATCGAAGGTGGCAGCGGTTGCAGGAAAACTTATATTTTAAGTAAGGTTGAGGCTTCGCGTCATATGTAACACACATCGACGAAGAAAAGTGAGAACGTGAGATTAATTCAACTCGCCGAGAGAAGAAGCGCGACTCGCCCCAAATCCCATTTGAAACGACGCGCGGCTTCTCGCGTTTCGCCAAGCCGCGTCGAGACTTCCTTGAAGATCGCGCGCGAGCGGTTATTAAAATCGCTCGCATTACGACCGACGGGGCGCGAGAGCGTCCTCGGTGATTAGAAACGAATACGTGCAGCATATATACCAGCGTGGCGTTGATTTGCGCGCGACAACACGCCATACGACGACAAGCGAGCGAGCTCGTCAGCTGTCGCTCGTCGTCGCGCTTACTCGCGCTCGCTGCTGCGAGGAATGTGCGTGTCGGAAGGGAACAAATTCTCAGGTTTCAGCTGACGACGACCGTCCGGCTATCCGTGGTGTGTTGTTGCTAAGCCCCCCGACCGCGGAACGAATGGATCCTGTTTTATAAAGGCGTCGTCGTTTTCTCGGAAAGATCCGTCGTAATTAAAATCGCTAACCTGAATCTCCGGAATCGATATGTTGTATACCCAAACGAATTTAACGACAGCGCGCAGCTAAATCGACCGGCGAGAGAAGAGAGAGCAAGACGAAATTGAATGTTATATATAAGCACCACAAAACGTCGCAATACGATACGTGTCGGAGCGAGGTGCTCTTATTTATCCAGCGGAATTGCGTCAAACCGCAATCGCGAATGTGAATTTATTCGAGCTGTCCGCGCGCGTTAACTCGCCGTAATGTTCTTGCCGCGGCGGCGACCGATTGTAACGCGCGATTAGGAATTGCAAAGTGCAATAACGGCAGGTATTCGATGATCGGCGCGCACGCGCGCGCTCACATGTTGTAATAACGACGCGAGAGGAGCGTGCGTAGATAACGCACGCGAACGAAATCTCGTGAGTGAGCGCGCGCGTTGCGGTAAAACGAAAAAAAAAAAAAAAAAAAAAAAGTGCACTTTCCTTTCGCGCGCGCGTGTTGCAGAAGCAAAACTCGCAAAGTCGACACATAATGTATATAATAATGCAATCCGGTTGTTGGCCTCCCTCGAACATACCTTCTCGATCGATACTTGCATTCATTCGCTCGATTGAAAGTACGTATACTCGACGCTTTCGAAGAAAGATGTATAAACAAAAATAAGCAAACTGCAGAATGCAGTTGAACTCAGATATACATACATATATTGTATTCGCTCGTTGAATTAAGCAAAAAAAAAACGATCGCGACGAAAACACGAGTGAAAGTATCGTAAAGTTGACACTTTATCTTGCGGCGTGTTGCAACTGAACTTTATTTTGTTGAGCGCGGCGGATATTCGTTCGCCAAGAAAAAAAAACACACTTTCGTAATGAATTTCCGCGCGATCGCGGCGTGCGATTCGGTCGCGTAACGCCCCGCATTACTCTTGCGTAATATAAAATAATGCGACGCATGATTATCGTCACGTGCGCGTACCGAAATATACAACGGCGGAAGTGTGTCGCGTGCAATTCAATTATCCTGTTACCCGCGCTCCGAAGGATTTATTAGTGACACTTAATTTGTCACCCGAACGCACCGAAGGGAAATATTTTCGCGCGGAACGCGAATGATTTGGAGAAAAAGGGTTGCAAGTCTCGCCCGAGGAAGCCCGTTCGCGCTTCGACAGACAGACGTGTGCTCGACGCGTTCTCGCTCGATTGACCCGCATTATGTCGTCAGCAAGGGTCCCTCTCCCCCCTCCCGACACAGCTGGAGCTCCGGCTGTTTACTACCGCGTCCATCGAATCTGGGGCGGAGAAAGAGAGAGGAGGACGGACGGCAAGTAAGACGATACATCGGTATGAACGGTATATCGATCGTCGCCCGGCAACTGCCCCACGGGCTCTCTCGGCGGACTCGCCCTTGGGATTCCTGCGAGGCGTGGGTGAGCGCGCCCGCCTCTCTTTTTATTTGCAGAACAAGCGATCCGGCGAGGCGATCGCGTCCGCGGTTTACCGGATCGTTCGGACCGGATCGGAGCAGCACGCGCTCGCCGGAGCGTAACCTCATTTTTATTTTACTGGCCAGGCCGGCCGGCCGGCCGGCAACGACTGTGTTACAGATCGCTTCGTTCTGCGAAGCGACTCCGACGCGCGCGCGCATCTTCTCGCTCTGTTCGTGCGCGTATTGTGAATAAAATTTCTGAAAAAGAAACGACAACGCGAGCAAAAATAAAAATTTCAGTCTCTTTGCGAAGAGAGAAACGCGACTCGTTATTTTATCTCTAATGAGATAAATCACAGATGAATAATGGCGCGTTCCCCGTAACACTGCGCGAGATATTGACGCGCGCGCACACAAACAAAATAATAAAAGCACAATATCTTCGGCCGGAGTAGTGCATGTACATATATACTCAATAAACAATATAATATCCCGCGACGTGATCATAACTCATCATCGCGAAAAATTCGCAACGAGTGTATTATTACCGCGTGTAAACACCTATTTGCGGTCGATTGTGCGCCGGGGGAAACGTGTCCCACGTGGTTGCGCTGACTGCCGGTACTAAAGGCTCTCGAATAATAATCTCGGGAATCGATGTGCCGCGGTGTGTCTTGCAAATGCGAGAATAATAGGCTGCGAGAGGGAAGAGCAGCAGGTAGCAATAAATATCTACCTACGGTGAACGGGTTACGACTCCTCCTCGAAGAGAGGACCGAAGCGGACCGCAGCGCGCGCCACCACGAGAAACAATAACGGCTTCTCGCTAATACGTCGCCTCTTTCGCATAAGCACCACCGCGTGCGCATATCGACAGAATAAAAAGGGTTTAATGTATGAGAGCGCGCGCGCGGTGAGACCCCCGACGAGACGACAACAACGACGGTATGCGAGCCGGTAAAACTTGTCCCATTCTCGACTCGCGCGCAATTCCTCCGTGTCCCGCGTGTATAGTTGTACATATAATAAACGCCGCGCAATTCCTTCGTGCGCAAGAGATGGAGTTCGCTCCGCGAAACGCGTAGGCTGATTACGGCTCGTAATCGCGCGCGTAATTGCGCCCGGTATAATCGAGAGGAATATAAACAAAATGAAAAATCCGGATTTATTGCTATCGAAGCTATTCAATTTTCAACGGTTGGTTATACTTGACGAAAGCTTGAAATTAATGTACATTAAACACACACACACACACACACACATAAATATCCACTTTTAATAACGTCGATTATTATCTCTCTCTTCGAGATATAAACTCAATCTATATTACAGCAATTAATGCAGTAATATTTTACAATTTGAAACGTTATGAGAAAAAACCTAGAAATAATTTAATATCACAAGAATGCACCGTGTCCTCCCCCCCCTCCTCGTCGTAGTAAAGCATGCGGTATAATGCGCTTTAATTATCTCGCGCGGAGAGACTTCTAACCGCGCGTCGGTATAAGGGCCGGGCGGATTGCGACACCGCAGAAAATGCGGGCAAGGTTGTTCCCTTTCGAAACGGGCAGCATACAATGAACACGCGGAACTGCAGCGCGCCGACCGATGGCGGCGCGGCTTGTAGCGAAGTGGGACATACAACCGAGAGCGAGCGACCGTCGGGTTACTACTTTCAAATGATTTCTGGATATATCGACTGTGCGTCTTCGAGAAAGAGAAAGAACCAGTCGTGGCCGGCACACAAAAAGACTCCACCAAAGTCCGTTATTTGCGAGACTTTCTACCCGCGCGTCGCTGAGACTTCGGGACACATCTAATATATCGACGAGGAAAATAGACGAAAGGAAATCTTTGGAGCGCTGATTTATCGATTTCGCTGTTAACTTCAACGGTTTTTTTCTCCGTCGCTCGTGAGGCTTGAGAATGAATTCCCATCGAAAACCTGTGCGCGCACGACGATTCTGGGAAATCGAGAAGGATCGGCAAGCGAGGAGTAAACGCGCGGCGGCGGCGATGGCGGTTTCTCCGACCCTATGTGCACCGACCTCGTTACAACGCGGTCGCTCCCCTTCGGTTTCCGTTCGGTTAACCGTAAATTACAACCGCGACTGGTGTGTAACGAGCATAATGGCGACGGTAGTCGGGTGAAGGTCGGCCAACTCTCTGGGCACGGGAAGCGAATGAGCGACGGCAACGCGACAAGAAACGTTGCTTTATACGCTTCGCTCGCGCGATCCCTTTCTTCGCTCCGGCGAGAGAAAACAAAATCCGAAAGAAGAAACAGACCCTTCGGTCACGACTCATCGCGAAAGAGAGAGAGCGAGAAAAAAAATGAGCTGTCTAGTTTGCGCCCCCGAAGATCTCGCGTGAAAAGAAAACCAACTCCCCCGTTCGATTGGCATACGCATTTCCGTTTTTTGCAACGCCGCTGCATAATACACCTAATGCGTGTTTGGTACAACATGCACGCTTTTAGCCCCCGCAGCGAATTACGTGGCAACTTTCGCATCCCTTTCTCCGTAATAAATGCTCCCCTGTTTTCGAGTCATTTCCGTTGCGACGGGCTGATAACGAAGGTGACTTTAACCCTCGTTCCGTGTTGCAGACCTCGACACGTTCATTACGAATCCCCCGTTAATATCGTAACCGGAGTGTCCGTAACGCGTTAATAATAAAATTGCGACGACCACATTTCTTCCTTTGTGCGTTTTTTGTAGTTTTTTTTTTTTTTTTTTTTAAGAGTCTCGCCGCTTTATTTTGGGATCTAATTAAGGAGTGCGTGTCTCTCGAAACTCTTCCGACGGAGAGGGGCAGTACTTTCCGATCGCGCGTGCGACGTGGGCGTGAAACATACCGAAGCGTAAAACACACGTAAAAACATCTTTGTCTTCGCGCGCCCGTGAAATGTCGCGCCCGAGAACCGAGACGCATTTTTCACTCGGCTCCGCTCGTGGATCACGACGCCGTGTGTCTCCTCGCGCGAGGGGAGGACTCTCGTATCCTCGAAAATCAGATTAACGCCTCGCGAGCTGTTCCGACGCCTACGCATCTCTTTTCTTTTTTTCTCTTCTGCATTCTCGCTGGCTTAAAAAAAAAAACTGGTTTCCGAGACACGATTAATCGCGCAAATGTAAATTCATTAAACTCCGCTACAAGAGCGCCATTTGTGGTCGCCACGGAGACGCGACCGTCTGCTGTGTTGTTTCATCGGACATAGGTACAATAATTTAAAGTAATGCAAGGTGTATTCTCTCTAAGGACGCTTTTTTTTTAAAAAAAAAAAATACATGTTTGCACAGTCCGAAATAACCTTCTGCTTTTATGTGCTGGCAGACGGTGAGTTCAAAGTCGTCAGATCAAAGGAAAGAGAAATGCCGATCGTTTCTTTTTCAAGTGCCGGAAAAAAAAAAAAACAAAAACCTAAGATAGCGAAGGATTTTAAGAGCTTGAAAGCTTCGTCCTAAAAGTGCGTTCTAAGAGAATGATCGACGCAGGACGGAGAATTAGTCTAAGACTTGACAAGACGGCTTTTAATGAAACGAATTGAAACGTTACGGGGTCGACAAATCCCCGTCGATAGGTACAAAGATACCCGTCATCGTTCTCTCCTTCGCCAAAGACCAACTCTTCCTCTGTCCTTCCTCTCCCGCGGTTACATTGTTCGAGACCGTATCTCGTTACTACGCACTCGATAAAACGTACTAACAAAGGAGTAGCCGCGCGTGGTTCACCGCGATCGAGATAAAGAGACCGAGGAGAACGGGGAGAAACAAGAAGAAACGAAGGAGCAACGGCGTACGCGCATTTTGCGCATCGCCGGACATTACACACGTATGAATGAGAATCTCTTCTCTCTTCCCCCCTCCGCCCCCATCACTCCCTCTTTCGCGCGGAAAGAAGAAAGAAGGATAATCCGGTCCCGCGACACTTCCGAGAGAAGATGACATCGCGCGCACGAGAGAGAGTTATTTATATATATATGTATACAATATTTTGAACAACCGGCTTTTCGAAGGGCTGACAAAATAAGCCCCAACACGATTAACTCGCGTGCGACGCGTCACGAAAAGTTGCACTTATCGTGCGCGCGTCGTATCGTGCGAACAACATTGTATAAAAATAAAATACAAGCTGCGCACGCGAGAAGACGGAGAAGAACAGATGATTAAAGTAAAAGTATGCGTCTCGAGAAGAAACGACACGCGCGTGTGACAATGTTGACACGCTGTTAATTCGTTCACGTCGAAACGTGATGAGCGTCGGCACGACACTGATGTAACGACACGTGCGGAGACAAGAGAGCCGAAAGAAGGAACAACCCGGACGAATTCGAAAGTTTTGCCTCCTCTGGGAGAGAAATAATCCGAGAGCCGAGGAATCGACACTTTCCCATGCACGTGGACGCGACGAGAAAAGACCGCGCGCGCGCGCAGCAGAAAACCTACGAAACCTATCCCTTTCGCGGCGATCGTGACGACACACAATAGAGCGCTGTGGTGTGATCTGGGCCAAAGGTGTCGCGCCGCAAGGGATCCGTGACTCATAGATCACTGCAATATCGCGAGCGATATCCAGCTGCTGTCCTCCCCCTTCTCTCTTCCTCTTCTGGCTTTGCTGCAGTTCCTTGCGGCCGGTGTGTGTCGTAATAGCCTCGACAACTGGCGAGCACACCTCTCTTTCTCTCTGCCGCTTCCCTCCGTCGTGATCGATCTCGCCTCGTAGATCATCGGAAGCGGGACGACACTTCTCCGCTCGATTGAGATTCGCTGATTTTACACACCGTAAGATGGGAGACAGATATCGCGTTCCGAAGTTTCCGTTCCGATCACGGACGTTATTTTTTTCAGATCGCGAATCGTTTATTCCTACATCCTCGTCTCCTTCACCCTTCGCCTAACGACAACAGGAGTCGTGACTAGGAGTCGCGGAAAGGAGAGAAGAGGGGAGAGGAAACACGACGTCTTATTAACAATCCTTTTCCGCACGATGACGGCGATTATCACCGATACAGATACTGCGGCTGATAAGACGTTCCGTGTCGAGGCGTCCCGTCGCCTTAATTATGTTTATCGCATCGTCTGATCGGAACGTCGCGAAGTCTTGAAAGAGAAGAGGAAAGAAAAAGAGCAGGGAGAGAGGGAGAGAGAGGAAAAAGAAAAAAGACA
Organism: Pseudomyrmex flavicornis; assembly: GCA_014825475.1. Taxonomy (NCBI): domain Eukaryota; kingdom Metazoa; phylum Arthropoda; class Insecta; order Hymenoptera; family Formicidae; genus Pseudomyrmex; species Pseudomyrmex flavicornis. The sequence goes on from QVNW01002972.1 coordinate 26,545, forward strand.
AGGGGGAAAAAAAAGGGTAGACCGGTGGGTCCTGATCTTCACGGGCGAGAAAATACGACGCGCGATCGCGACAACCAACAACCGTCGTCGTCTTATCCTCTCAAGGCCGCCGCCGTTCGTGATCATTGCCCGCGGATCGATAACTGTGCGCTCGCGTTGGATCGCGCCGCGAAAGACGAAGAAAGATATCCGCGCTCGCGCAAATAGTTGGCGATTGTCAAGCGGCGAACCGGCTCTCGAGTCGGATTCCACACGCTCGTTCGCTCGAGTCCGTCGGCTCCTCTTTCGAGGAAGAAACTTGAAAATTCGCTCGAATAACGCGTCACGCGAGCGCGCATCAGCGATAACGTTCGACACAGTCTTGCGCCGAGGAACGAAGCGAGCAAATAAAACAAAATAAAAAAAAAATAATAATAATATTGACGGAGATACATCTATAAGATATTTAAATGGACCCGCGTCGTTTTCGATTCCCAAAATAAGCAACGCGTGCTTATTCAGCCGCGATCAAAGTAACCAAAATATGTAGAAATATGTTGGACGAAAGGTCCAACGCGCGCGCTTGCCGAAATACCCATAGAAATTCGTGAAGCGTGGTCCCTTATTCGTCTTTCTCGGGAGAAAAAGAGAGGAGAGGCTTTGTCATGCTAAGTGAATATAAACGCGTCTGCAGACGCAGGAAGCATCCTCAAAAGCCTAACTGCGTGCGCCGAGGCCAGGCCGTATGACGACGACGGAGGACTTTGAGGTAAGAGAGAGAGAGAGGAGGAAAGGAGGGGACAGCTGTTGCTTATCGGAGAGAAGCAGCTGGGTCTCACGAGAGACGTTTCTGCTACCTCGAGCCGTGAATAAAGAAAAGTTCAGCAGTGTCGGTTCGCCGGCGAGAACGAAATCGAATTCTGCACCGATCGGCAGATATAATTCTCGTGTTTCAACGTCTCGAAATTGATATCCCGTGAAAGTTTCCGAGGGAAAACTCCTCGCATTTCTGTAAGCTCGCGCGCGAGTTCATTGCGCCAAAGAGCGGAATGTATTGAAGGAAAAATTGTGCACACCGAAGTGTGACAATGACACACGAGATACCTTTCTTTTTTTTTTTTTTTAGAAATCACGTCTCCGACTTGATTCAGTTCGAAAATTAAAATGATCGACGCGATCAACTTGGTAATCTCAATCGCGTCAATTATGTCAATGACTCAATACTGTCGACAACGCGTAATTAAATTTTTCTCTATTATTTCGATGCGCTTCGAGGGACATTCCCCGCTTTGAAGTTGCCACACCGGCAGCTGCGCCATTGAACTGACAATTGAGCAAACACAAAACGGGACTCCCGGATACTTTACGTACGCGACATAATTTCTTTCGGAGTACACCGACGCGCCGTGTGGATGTCGATCGCTCGCATATGGCACGTTTCGTATCACCCTCTGTTAAAATTAAACACGCAGGACGACCGTGACACGTTGGTACGATCGTGTCCAGTGTGTCGAATCGACGAGACGAAACGCGCGCGCGCCCCCCGTGATCTCGTTTTCCCCTCTGGATGGAAGGTCGTCTCTTCGATCGCACGACACAGGATCCGAACAGAGGCAGGAGGCAGCCAGCTTGCCGCACTAATTGCAAGTGCCGTTACCGGGTACTTTCCAGATGGCATGCCCGTTTCTTTCGCGTTAACTCGTTCGGAGAGCTCGCTCGTCGATCGGATTTTTTCTCGCTTGATCCCCTTCCCCCGAGACTTATTCATCGTCGTAACGATTTTGCGGGACGTGATCAAAGTGACACAGCGTCAACGGGCAAGTCATATCGCACGTTGCAACGTGCGCGCGCGATTTGTTCGTTGAACTCGTTTAAACCCCGGCAATATCTCACACAGATGCTCTCTTTCGCGTGCTAAATGGAACTGTCTTTTATATGAAGATACAATGCCGTGACGAGAGCCGAGATCAAATGACAATACGATCTTATCTGATCGCTTTTGTGATGGAACAAAAGAAACTGTCACGCGCACGTCTCGCGCTTTGTTTGTGCGCGGTCTCAAAAGCAGACGCTGCGGTTGTATATTTTCCGGCATCCGCGCGTGTCTCATCAACGACAATAATCGGTGTGGTTCACGGAACCGCGGTCGCGCGCTATACGCGTTCTCCACGACACGAGATTATCCTTGAAGAGTAAAGGAGATATCTCAGGCACAGACGACGATGTGGCGGTCGCGAGCAATACGCGATGATAACGGTGAGCGTCGTCAGGAATTTAAACGTGCGACGCTTGTCAGAGGGTGATGTTCTTTATTACGGTGTATCAGGTTGGGCCTCAGAATATATAAAACGAAGGCGAGGGATACGGGCAGCGTAGAACAGGGAAAAACGAGACGGAGGCCGCACACGTGAGAGAGAGAGAGAGAGAGAAAAGGAGAGAGAAGTGAGTTCGGCGTGGGTTGAAAATAGCCCGTGGCCGGGCGAAGTATGCAGAGACCGTCCGCTATGCACTTGCCACTCGATATTTATACCCTTATAGGTAGATACGTTGGAATACTTCCACCTCTAGCAATCGGGGCTACGAGCGTACAAAAGGACGACTCCGCAGCCTCCGGGACCAAAGAAATACACCGCGAAAGAGAGAGAGAGAGTGAGAGCCAATATCCCGGGACATCTCGGAACACAATTCGCTTTACGAGCGCCGAGGCGACCCCGCGGCAATACGAGTATTTGTTTTTCCCGACCCGCATATAAGAGATTCCCTTCGTTATCGTTCCGGACGTGTGCGCAAAGACCAATACGCGCCTTCCGTTTTCACCGGAAATTGCGCGGGAAAGTCTCAGTTCTTCATCGCGCGAGCGAGAGTAAAGCTCCGACATCTGCCAAACGAAGGAGATTATTGAGACGTGAATCGAAACGCTTAAATAGCGTGTACGACGCGTTTTTGTTCATGTTGCGAAAAAATTACTTGTCACTTTACCGCGAGAAAGAGAGACAAAATAAAAAACGGCAACAACAAATGTCTTACACATCTCTTACGGAAATTTGCAAACAAACTTCGCTTGTGAAGATATATGTACTCAATATTCCGCGCGGCACGCGATAAACATTTTCGCTGATTGAAATGCGTCAATGACTCTCGAGTACCGTTTTTCCTCCGTGCGCAATCATCCTTACAAGATGACTGTACACACACCGCCGTATTATCCCAGGCGTGTGTGCACGAATCAAAGAACACACTAGAAAACGTCCGATGAATAAATCATGCAAGGACACAACCTTCGGAAAAATTAAAACGCGCATTTTTATGAGAAGAATCTTGAACTTCGAACTTTTATCGCAACAACTGTTTGCAAAAACAGGTTTTTGCTCACTTTGCGTTCGCGAGATATGCGTAAAAAAACAGCGCGGAGTCTAATAAAATCTTTTTTTTTTTTTTTTTTTCAATTAGTTTTCAAGTTTAAAAACTTATTTCTTATACAATGTGTTATAAGCGGTAAAACGAGTGGAGTAATATCTAGTATAGAATGCAATTTTGCGAATTGGCGGACGCGCAATCGATATAAAACACCGTCTAGAGTATCGATTACGCGGCCAGAATCGCTTAATTGGTGGGAACGGGAATGACGTTCTCACTCGCCATGGGCTTATTTACACTCGCGACTAACGCTCCCTAGGCTGGCGATGCGGCCTGGTAATATTTATACCGAGATCCCTCCGTACTCGACGTTTATGGCGTCGACTTGACGATTCGTGCTGCACACGCCCGGGCTTCGAAGGAATCCGCAGACTGGACCGTGGCCGTTAAGCGACGCCGGAGTCGCTCCGCTTATCGCCGGTTTACTGTACGAGGAGTTATGAATAAACTTCGCGCCCTCTCTTGGTTAACGAAGAAGAAATAAAAAAAAAAAAAGAGAGAAAAAATTAAGCAACAGAGAGACGCGCGGAGTCTTGTTGAAATCGAATCGCGACGGGAAAACACGAGCCTCGCGATTTTCGCCGGAAAGATTGCGTAATACGAATTTCCTTTTTTCCTCGCGAACGAGCGATAATTTTTATACACAAATGGCCTGTGTATGTGTGCGTGATGTCGCGAAATAAACATCGACGCGATTTGTTTGCGCTCGATCGCACGCTGCACCCCCTCTACTCACCAAGACGCGATATACGAGAATCGATAGATAGAGAAAGAGCGCGATTTCTCTCGATGAAAATTCGATACCGAGAACTTACTATTTATTTAATGTGCGATATGCCACGGCGTGCTCGGTTGATCGGGAACGCATCGTCGCTCGAATATCGAAGTGCGAATATAAGCGCGAGCATTGTACGCTTAATGTACGTGTTATATACGTGTAGCGCAAGCCGCGCAACTTCCTGCGCGTCTGCCATACACACGCGACTTTATCTGCTTCGGTCTGCAATAATTTTGCGCGCGTATTTCGCAATACACGTACGTGTATCGACACTTTTTGAATCCTCTGCCACAATTATCGTTAATTATCGTCCACTGATTCAGCGTTCTTTACGACAACAGGAAGCACACCCAATGTATAAAAGAAGAAAACGGAGTGGCGCGCACGAATCGTTCGAATTTATTTTGCGGCGAGCTGCGCTTTCAGCGCAGAGACAACGTGTCCGACGCTCCACCCCGAGGCTTGTGTGATCTTTCACACTTGTTATGGCACAAAATTACTTCTCCCTTCGCGACGAGGCTTTACAGATGACACAGAAAATCTGAAAACGCAGTCGCAGAAATACGCTCGAACGCGTGTACGTACAGATAAAAGCACATCGGGGAATCTAGAATCTTTCTAAGAGAATTTCACGACGCGCTTCTGTACACAAACCGCGAGTTGAACGAGGCGCAATCCTCCGAGAGTACGCACGTCGGAGATAATCGTTCGCATTATAAAATTATTTACGCTCGCGCGCGCGGGCGCGCACACACAAACACCGCGCGAGGAGCGTCTCGCGAGTTTCGTGAGAAATTCTAGAACGCGGCAGGTGTTTGGCAGAGCCACGCGGCGGCAATTATTATCTGATACTTTTCTTTCTCCCTTTCCTCCCTCTCCCACCTCGAGACGCGTAGCTGTCGCGAAGCGCGCGGTGATTGACGGTTTGCATAAATCTCGACGGTGCTTAACGCCATTCAGGAAGGTCCCGGGTGTTGCGTCCGGTCGTTAAGAAAACGTTATAACGTATCTCTTCGCAAGGCGCGAGGGATGTCGCACTATTACGCGCGCGTTGCCTGTGCGAATTTTCAGAATAGAAACAGAATTCGGTCGCGAATTGTTGATGTTATCTGAGAATAACTTCGAGAAGAGATATGGTACAGCGCTAAGATGCATACATTTCCGGAGAATCTCTCTCAATTCGAAGAAATTTATTTGCCGTGTACAAGCGTTGCGAATAAAATGTTTAACAACTACTCGGCTTAGCAATTATCGGATATTATATCTACGTGACGCGTTAAAGTTCATCGAGAATTTACGGTAGTTGGGTTTCCAACATGCAACGCGCGGCGTGTATATAAGAGATTTATGTTACGCGGTAGGTTAATCGTTAATTAGCGCTATCGCGATTAATCTTGAATCTCTCTTTCACTCTCGGATTTTCCCCCCTCGCTCGCGCGCGCTCCATTTCATTTTTTCAGCACACGCGCGGTATCTCTCGCGACACGGAGGTCACGCATCCGTGACCCAACACGATGACCGACGGTCATCGTCTATTACACACCCGAGTGATCAAATATAAAACAATGCGAACACCATTGCGCGACACACAGCATTTTCATCAGGCACGCAAACTGCGCTTCCTGTTTATTTTCCGACGTGATATCGCACACCCTTGTTTTCCCTCGCGTTTACGCAATTAAAACATTCCGTATACTTTTCTCAATCGTCGACATATTGATGACCCCTATTAAGTTTATTGCATTTGACATTAATGTCGCGCGATAAATCGCGCGGATTGCGCACATGCGTCGCGAATTTATCGCTACCGAGAAGAATCGAGAGGAAAAAACCCGACTCCCGATCGCGGTCTCCATTTCACCCGTCCGCAACCCGTTTCGAGAATTTCACTCGAACCCACTTCTTTCGGACGCAATGAGACACGTCACGCGATTCGGTCCGCGCATGTGGCGGATTTTGAACGGCCTTGCATAGTTTCGAAAGGAGCTGCATCTTTTTCCTTTTTGTTTTCTCTCTCATTTTTCCGGTTAACAGACGGCCCGCCAACATGTTCGAACCAGAAAAAAACGAGCAGCGGGGGTCCGGAGAGGGTCATAAAAGAGCGTATCGAAAGAAGCGCGAAGTCTCGACCTCGATCTCGCGACGGGGGCACTTTCTTTCACAAGCAGAAGGAGAAGGAGGATCCTCAGGATCGGGGCGAGAGTGATTCGAACCCTAGCCGATGCGGTAAACAAAAAAAAAAAAAACAAAGGGAAATGCTTTACGAGCTGCAACGTGATCGAAAAGAAATTCGCACTATCGTTACTGTCGTCCGAGAGACAAAATAATTTAGCGGGACTCTTGGTCCGATCCCGGAAGCACATCGCGTGTATACACCAAACACAAGAAGTCCATTAAATTCCTTTTGCGCAATCGTATTAACGTCGCGTATATCACAAATAAAAAGCTTTTACACGAGATTATACGAGCTTGAATCAGCATAAATATGGCAATGATGTTTCTCTCTTCTCAACGTCGTTTTCCTCGAGAACAAAACCTTGGTAACATTGTGTACATTCGCGTGTGGAATATTATCTTGTTTTTTTTTTTTTTTTTTTTTTTTTTTTTTTTTTGCATAAATAAAACATCGCGGATTTTGCAATCACAGACAATTTTCAATATTCTAAACATCGGAGCAAGTGTTACAAAATTATTACAAAAGTCGTTGTGTACTCTTTGAGGCGTGTAAAGACTTTTTATCTACAAAAAAAGATCGCATTAATATTCTGCGGTGTGTATATGCCTAAAAAAACTATATACACACGTGTGAAATGGTACCATAACAAGCGCGCGCGTTTTCGTCGACGCGCGTGATTTAACAAGCGGTTACGCAAGACGATCCGATATAACGCGAAGAATCTTGCGGCAAATTAGTAAAAGGTGAACCGGAGAGGCGCGAGAGTAACGATCCTGCTTCTTTTTTCTTTTCTTTTTTTTTTTTTTTATATAACATACGTGTGTGTTGTAATGCGATTACGAGCGAATTTCAATATCGTATGGTTAAATTTAACCGCGGCGAATTATAATGAAGCTAAAAATGTTTGCTCATTCTTTCATCGCGAAATAAAAATCTTACAAAGCAATTTAATTATAATACTCAAGACATCTCTCGCAACAGTTTTCATCAATCAACCGCATTAACCGCGATCAAAACGTTTCTACACGTTTGTGTGTTATTAGTATTATTAAATATTATATTGACTCGTCACACGCGTTATATTGCGAAATTTAAATTACGCGCAAATAAACCGATAATCGTATCTTGTATGCTGCGATAATTAAATAGATAATCCGAATTTAAAAAATTTTATACGCGCGCTTTATCATCGATTTATACTTTGCCGCGTGACATACGTGATTCATTTTAAAAGTACTTTGAGTTCGTCTCCATTAAACCCGCGTGTGTAATCGCATTGAGACACGCGCGTGTCACGAGATACTAATTACCCGCATCTCGCATACATTTATCACCTTTAACCTTTAAAGGACGGGAAAATTTTGGTTCAAATCGACCTTTTAATTTACCTGAAATGTATGTATAATTTTATCGGATTAGTCAAGGTTAATGATGGATCGCATTTATACGTTCTCTCGCACAATGACTAAAAGTTAAAGTGTGTCTTTTGCTCGAACACAATATAAACAATTTCCTCAAAATCAAATCCTCAAGGCAAATAGAAGTTATAATAAATTCTACTGTAAAAGATTGTAAAATAGTTTTTATCACAACCTTTACTTCTTTTTTTGTCATACACACAACTTTCAAAAGACACGATGTGTGTGTGTGTGTGTGTGCATATGTTCTATTTTCTACACGATCTTTGCTCTACTCTTTGCAATTTCCAATTAATCTTATGACATTGAAAATTTATAGCGCATCGCGCATCAAATACTCCGCAAGGAAATAAGATATATTTTTCTTATCAGCCTTTCTCTTTACTTTGCGCGTGTCCATCATCGACTTTCTACGTGTACAGCCACGATATAATTTTCTACATTATTTCTTGACATTTTATTAATATAATTATGACGTATTTTACGCAAGATACGGCAAATTTAAAACAGTTAACCGAACACTATGTTATTATAAATTCTGTTTACACGTAAAACTTTCAAGGAAGTTTTAAAATGATAATTTCTTATCAATTATTCTTTATTTATCTCTTATCTTTTATTTGTATCCATTTAGATATCTATTCTACAAAATCTGTTGTAAACGAATTGAAAAATATTGATGTAAGACAAAAGCGAAATCATACATATGTTGTACATATGTTACACAATAGTAGTAAAGCCATTCATTGATGGGAGATGAACCTTGCTTTGCGCAACAAATCGGAAAACTTATGTGAAAACTATTTTTATGGACTTAACTTTGTATGACTTAAGCCATTCTTTGAAACCGTTCTCAAAAAATTTCATAAATTTACTGCAACAACCCACAAAAGAAGCTATCTATCTCACAACAATGGATACTTTACTATTATATAACATATGTATAACATACGTAGAATTTCACAGTTAGCGCTAACTGGTATCTGTTCTAAAACAGATTTTTGTAGAGAATGCAATTTTATAGAAATCTACGCTTGTATTCTTTGCACTTCCCGTAAATCTTATCTAAATCTTTTGCTTCCTTCATAAATACATAATTCAATTGCAACAATTTTGCAACGCAAGTTGTCTTCACATATGATATGTAAAGATCTATATGCATGTGCTAACTTTATATATTTAGTAAAAAACTCTTTCTCTCTCTTTCTCGTTATATATATTCCATCCATAAAATTTATTCGCGCAAATTATTAATGACAGAATTTTGAAATCTATAAATCACCGTCGTGCGCGTACAACAAAGATTTGACTCTAGGATTCAATCTCTTACGAGATATCTGATGTTGCTGCGCATTGTTTACATATTGTATATGTATACACGGTCGGATTTGATGGAGTGGTAAAAAATTTCTCCTAGCGGCACTATTGTGCTCGAACGTAAATATTGATAGACATCAAGTGCACGGAAGAAGTTGAGATCGACCTCGACGGGTCACCGGAGTCGCGCAGGTCGGAAGCGATCTCAGCCTCGTTACTTCCAAAGACAAAGACAACCGATATAGCAAGAGAGTGGCAATCGAGGAGAAGGAAAGAAAGAAAGGATTTGAGACCGCTGGAGATGTAGCTCTTCGCGGTGCGCCTGGCGTAGTAACCGCCAGGTCAATCGGGGGAGTTCGAATCGCGGTTTCACTTCACGGTGGTTCGGTAGAAATTGCCTTACCAGAAATTGTATAGAGATTCACGCGAAAAAGAATACAAAACAGAAATCGAACAACGTGTGCGCCAAACAGCACAAGACATCTGTGTAAGAAAAGGTAGCGACGGCGCATAAATTAGGAAGAAAAGAAAAAGGGGAACGTAAAATGAGGAGAAAGAGCGAGAGCGACAAAGAGAAAGAAAGAGAAACGGAGTTTCGAGTCATGGAGTCGTGGCTTACCGTGCGAAAGGCTGTTCCTCGACCTCGTACAGCTCCTCGAGGGTCTGTTTCGAGAGAAGTCTCTCTAGTCTCTCGGGCGTGGGAGCGAGGTGCCCCGGGATGCTGGTAATCTCGAACAGGCTGTCCGCGGTCATGGCCGCTGGTTAAGGAAGTCCGTCAACACGAAAAGACGTTGAAACTCCGGCTTGAATGTCGTTACACAAATTGACGTACAAACTTGACTTGAACAAACGTCAGAAATCGGCGCACACACTGACAATGTTACGAGCGTTTTTTTTTTCTTTGCGTATCTATATATCCTTTGCTATCTCTTTCATTCACAGCCAATTTTCGATCGCGATCGCGGACGCGCGTTTTCCGTTAACGCCACGGAGCACAAAATATCGCGTCACTGTCGCGCGTGGTGAACGCCGCGGTCGCAAAACACATTTCAAGTTGCGAAAAACTAATCGGTTGTGTCGATTTTCGTCTACGACGAGAGATACGACGCGCGCGAAGTTGGTCTCGGATCCGCGTGAAGTCAAGCAGCGAGTACAACCGGCGTCAAGTTGTGGTGTGTGCGCGCGCGACGAGACACTTCCGATTAACACGCTCGTAACGGACTTTTCTCGATCGGTGAAGAGGAGACAGCGTCGTTGCACGCGCGGTACTCCCTTTGATACCCGCACCGATCAACAAACACTGCAGCAGCCGAGGCACGCGTTCTCGATCCCCCTTTCGCGCGTCCAACCGCTCGTCGCGACGGTTCACCAACAATTGAAACCTTCCGTCGTAACACCACCGTATCCCCACTACTCTGCCGTGCTCAACTGATGGGGGAGCGGCGCGTAGTTGGCCGAGCGTTGCCGAACGTGACCGAGCGGCATGTTCGAATGAGCGTCTGTTTACTTCCTACTTCCGGCTAAAGGCGAGTATTAGCTGCTGACTTTGGCAAAACGAAGCTATTCGGCTCCATTAATGCAATTGATGAAATCTGATGAACTCGATTATCAAAAAAACTGATGCAACTTTATGCGAAAAGTGAAATCGAATGTACGACAAGATAAATATTATTTGTTTGTGAAATCATTCTTGAAAATATAAATTATCGCAATCAACGGTCGCACACACTCACGTAAACAAGATTTTTAAATTGTTAACACAAGTCTGAGATTTGCTGACATCTATAATTCAAGTTTGCGTACGTGCCTTTGATGATTTTATTATTTTAATTAAATTTAATTCGTTTAAAACTTATTTTATACGTACGAGATACTTTAAAAATTTTTTGAATAAAAAAAGTTAGGGTATTATGTATCTATTAAATTATCATTTAAATTATTTGAATCAAATGCAAATCAGTTGCTACGCGATATCGATTCAACAGCTTAGAGCCACAGGCAACCACGATATTTTTCTGCACATTCCATTTTTTTCATATCATTAATCTAGCATTTCAGTTCATTGAATATGCGAACATGCGCGCGCGCAATAAGATAGACATGAAGTTGATAGTCGCTTAAGTACAGCTTATAAATAATTTATTACTTTCCGGCATCTTTGACTTTTCGAATTTTGCGCTCGGACACAACCAGATGTTTATGCCGTCTCTTTCTTTCTCTTTCTCTCTTTCTCTTTCTTTCTATCTCTTCCTTTCTTTCCGTATCTTTCGAATTTCTATCCTTAAAGCTTGCAGTCGTATTCAAGCCGGTAAATTGAATAGCTCACAGTCACTGCCGTAAACGGTCCTCCTTACCTCGAAGTAGCAAACAAACGCGCGGAGCCAGGAGGCCTGTAAAGCATGACGGGATCTTGTCAACCGCCGTACATGATTATGGCGAGGGAGCATGAATAATGGAATGCATAATTTATCGGTTTCACGGCGAAAGAGAGACCGGTGCCTCAAGAGGAGGGTGCGGGAGGAAGCGACACAAAGAAAAGAAAGAGAACACCAGTCAAGAAAGAGAGAGAGAGAGTTATAAATATATCGTAGTTGCGACTATGTGCGCGCACATTATTATAGATCCTTTAATAAGTCGCTGCAGCTTCCGACGCTCAAATAAATCAGACAATCTCGATAAGGATAACCCGTTGTCTCTCCTCGCGGGCGCTACGACGTACATGTACATATATATAGTTAACGCAGAGACTATGCAATCTGGACATTAATGCGATAACCGGGACTTCGCGAAGGATTAATTGATGAATCACGTATGTGTTCGGTTATCGCGTTTTCTGCCTTCGTCGCAGGAATGTGTCCTTGGGCACGTTCCGGCGGATAGTGCACGTCGGTATGCGCCAATAAAGGAAAAACGAAACTCCTACGAGGAGTTTAAATACAATGCAACGAGTTACATATATCGTATATACGAATATATACACGGTGTTCCGTTAATAACGATAAATTTCTCATTTTGTTCAGAGACGAAAATTTCTGGTTGTTTATCGGAACGCGTTTATCGAAGCAAACGAGTTTTTTGAAATTAAATCCTCTCCGGTTCGGCGCTATCGTCTCTCAAACCTACACGCGACAGAGACTTTCGGTCATTCAACATTAGGACAGTAACAGAACGTTTTTTGTGTAAGGTACGTAAAACCGACCGTCAGTGTCTCGTAAAACTATGCTTTTTTCTTTTTTATCTTATCTTGAAAAGAATTGCTGACTTTTTAGCGACAGGAAACACGGCATAATGTTTCGTCATTCTGCTGTACTGGACATTTTTGTCGGCGTTATGAATGGACCGTAGTTCGCTCTTCTCAATGAGCACGAGGGAAAAGGGAACGAGAATGCAGTTCACGCATTGGGAATTTCGAAGTTACACGTACAGGAGATGATGCATATCGGAACTTGTTGCTCATACTCCATTTTTAGATCCCGATCGCAAGTATGTCGCAATATATCGCTTTCGTAATAAGTAAAAACTGTGTGTGAGTCCCACGTGCCGCATACTCTCTTACTCTCTTTCTCTTTCTTTTACTTTCTTCTCTGCGCGTGCATCTTCGTCCCGTCTTATGTATCCGGTTGTGTGGTCGGGAAGATTCCGAGAGGTAGAGGTGATTCATCGCGCCATGTCTCTCTGGTTGTTTTTTTTTTTTTTTTCGATTGGTACGCGTTTGTGGCGCGTCACGAAATTCACTCAACGCGGAAATCACAGAAGAAACACATCAATATTTTCTTAATTAACGAGATGTGTATTAATGTCTTTGAGTTTTTTTTTATGCCCCAACTATTTAGACGTCGAAATTATTGATCGGCTGCGGTCGCGCAATTTTGCGAAGTGTGTTTCAAGTGTGCGACGACGTTCGCGTCGATACTCCGCGATAATTATTAACTTCAACTGTATATTTAGCGCACGTGCGAGAAGGCAACTATTCCAAAGCTTACAGCGCGTCGACAAGGAAGTAATATTTCTAATGACGTTACTGGGGCGTGTGTGGTATGTGCGCGCGCTCGCTAAGTTTCGTTACAAGATACACGATCAGTATATTAAATGTAGACATTAGTCAGTTAATGTTTATCGGCCAGAGATGGAGAAAGAGACGAAGGATGTCGGACACGGAGGTCTTAATTGGACCATAATTCATCCGCGCAATCTTTCTCGCGGCGGGGTGACGCTGTTGTGTCCTTTCTTTTCCGGACACGCGCGTTTGCATTTCTCCTCGCGCGGATTTCTTTCCCGCGCTGCTCGTCGATGATTTCCGCGATTTACGCGAAACTTCGCGTGACGAATAGTAAAAAAAGACTTTCCGTGAAATGCAAAAAAAAAAAAAAAAACAAAAGAAGAAAATAACGTAAACTAATATACGGACGGTTGCGAGAACGAATCGTGGGACAAATGCGATAAAGTCATCGTAATTCTACGGGAACGTCGCCGAGGATATCCGATGCCGAATAATCAATAAGCGTGCACGCGTCCTATTGTCCGAAACGCTCCTCGGAATTTCCATTTCCCTGAGAGTGACATTCACTCGATGAAAGAACGTCTCGTCGATTCGGCGCCGACAAGAGAGAGAAAAAGAGGAGACCGGCTGTCGGCGCAAGAGCGTCGGTTAGCCCCAACGTGGTTAGAATCGTGTTCGCAGTACCTACATCTACGTTTCCTGCCGGTCCTTCCGGTGTGAGTTTAACCGTTGTATAAAAAACAGGCGTCTGCTTTGTCCAGCCGTCCGTTCGTTTTCATGACCGAGAGAGCCCGATCGCGCAGCCGAGGTCGCAGCTTCCGTTGAGGTGTCGACAGAGAAAGAGAGAAAGAGAGAGAGAGAGAGAGAGAGAGAGAGAGAAAGAGAGAGAGAGGGAAGGAGAGAGAAATTCCTAGTAACTTTCCCTCCTACGCGCCGAACAGCCTGGAGGAGCGAGACAAGCGAGAGGAGAGGACAAGCGGGATGTGTGATCGCTAGCGATGGGATCAAGCATGATTTTTCACCAGTTACGATTTTAATAGCAGATAATATTTCCTACGTGTTTCTCCGCCCCGGCGGTAACGTCGTATCTCAAGTTGAAGATCGCGTCGAGCTCGAAATGCGTCACTCGTCTCTTTCGAAGACTACGACAAATGGCACGCTCGACTCGAGGCCACATACTTTCCGCGAAACTCATAATTAGTATACAGAGATACGAATGTATACTGGCGAACACACGTTGCGATAATCCCCTCTTCCCGCAAGATTGTTATAATCTCTCTCTGTCTCTCTCTCTTGTTCGAAATGATATTCCCGGAGTGGAAATCAATACGCAAAAGCTCAGAAAGATATGAAATATTGTCCACAAGTTTGACGCAAAAAAAAAAAAAAAAAAAAAAAAAAAAGGGTGTTCCAGAGTGTAAAATCGAGTAACGTGTCTGCATTATCGTAAATAATGAAGCTAATCGTCATTGTTTTCTTAAGTATCTATCAGATACTTAAAGATCCTCGTGAATGCTAATCTAAACGTCCACAAGCTATATTTACCTCGATTATTTACCTCGATATTTTGCTTTAACCACACACGAGCTTAATATATCAAGGAATGAGATCGTAAATTCTACAATGGGACTCCAATCGCGACCGAGTTTATATTTCAAGATGCTAACAGAGCGTGTCATAAATTTTTCCCTTCGTCCTGTTGCTTCGTCAAGTTCATTTTGCTTCGAGAGTTTTACGGTTTCGTCAAAGACAAGTTTTACGTAGTTCCCTTTGTTCTTAAAGTTCATCGAAAGTGTTCAATAACATACACGCAATCAGCCCGATTGGCAACTCAGTCAGCGCGATTGAGGAGAATTGGTTCGGGCCCCATCGCTAACCATATACCCGGGCCCCTTTCTAATCCATTGGGAGCGAGTTGATGTTTTCGCACCAGCTAGTAGATGTTAACGGACGTGTTGCCTGGCAGAAGGGGCAAGGACGGCCGAGGCCGATCGAGGCTGGCTCCTCGCCCTCCTTCCCCTGCCTCTCTTACATGGGAGGAAGTCGTCGAGTCTGGAGAAAGAAAGAGAAGAGAAATCACCGATCTTGCGGAGCGGACTAAACAGCAACGACCGCGCGTGTCCATGTGTTGGTGAGTCGACGCGCCGCGCGTGGTATGAGGATGTGTGTCTGTGAGCGTGTCTTGTTGCCACGATGCCACCGACACCGGATCTCGAGGAGTCGTGCGAGTTAGGGGCAACGTGGGATTTTGTGAAGCGTTGCATCGTACGATGGAATTTCGTCCTTCTCGGTGCAAAGAAAGGACTGCGCGTCGAGACATTTTTTCGAGAGAGAGAGAGAGAGAGAGAGAGAGAGAGAGAGAGAGAGAGAGAGAGGAGACGAATGCTTCGTAAATCTCGAAATGAAGTTAATGTCTGCACGTCTGAGATTTCTCAGACTGTTTCTTTTTATTTGAATACTGTAATGATACTTCATATTATTTGCGAAAAGAATGCAACGCAGGTATTCGATGCCTCTCGATGAGTTATGCAGACACTCACCTGAAGTGTGTACTGCACAAAGGTCTTGGAGCTTGAGCGAATTTGAAATGGAATTTAAATAACTCGATGACTATATATATATATATGTACACGTGTATACACATGTACACATATGTAAAAAAATCTAGTATTTGTAAAATTCTTTTTTTTTTACATCAAGTCTTGCAGTTCTGAAAGTAAGCAAATAACAAATGGCGAGCGTGTTTATCGCACGGGGATACACGTATGCGCAGGTGCACCCCGTTGTCGATGTGTGTGCAAACACGTTTCAGGAATGCATAATTTATCCAATTTAAATTATATCGCGGCGTTTCTTTTTTTAAATAATCGTTTTTATTTTGAGACACTGACACAAGATTCATTTGCGTTGAATCAATTAATTATGTTCAATTAATCACCGCGGCTTAACAAGAGGATGCTCTAATTGACGTGAAATTTGACGTGTAAATAAATTCCATTCGTTGTTTCTATCTTCTTTTTTCTTTCCAATGTTCAACTTATTGTGGAATCCGGAATCTTTTACGTCTTGGTTCGCAAGGCTAGTGTTTCACTTTGGGGCAAGCGTTCTCCCTGACGCAAATGCCATTGTAATCATCCCGCACGTAGCCCTTCTCACAGACGCAACCGCGAACGCAGACCTTCGCCCTGGCGCAGGCCATCGTTTCCCACTGCTCCATATTGACGCAAGTTTTCTGACAGGTCGGAATCCCGGCGCATTCGCTATACTTCTCGTGTTCGTCGCACTCGCCGCCGGAAAAAAACTCGTCAAATTCCTGATAGACTGGATAATTTACATCTAGAAAGTCAAAACTCTTTGCCATATCGCGTGAACATTACAAGAGAGAAAAACCGTTATATTATACGATTCCAGATCGAGATCTCTCGTTCGAATTCCAAAGCGCAAATTTGCAAACAAAACGTAAAATTAAAACTTACTTTCTCCGGCTTTGAGTGACGCGTCGACCGAATTGGCGGAACAATGAGCGCAGGTAAAAACGGCGATGGCAAACAATACGAATTGCGACTTGGCCAACTTCATCGTGCTCGATACGTAGTGGGAAAATGCGCGCATCGTTGGACTTTAAATATTCACCCCGGAGGGATTTATCAAATCGGCGCAGCCGTATCGCAACCGCAACCAGTTTTCTTGTAAGTAGATACCGCAGCGTAAATAAATCGCGGCTAAAGGGTTGCTAAAGATACGCTTGCACAGGAAGAGAGGAAAGATACATGCTGATTTATGTAAACGGGGAAATTGCCATGAGGAGAATAATCTTACAGTTCCGTGTTTATTTATATACGTACTTTTTTAAATTGTACACAGCAACTCGTTTACATACAACATACATCTTAATCTACTAATTACTCGGATTATAGTTTAGTAGTCATTGTAATAATAAAGAACTTAATAACGTATCAGCGTTTCTCTAAAGACGACGCTGTTCAAACCCGGAGAGAAAATACTAGGTCTATTCTTTGTGGACACATTTCTGCATTTTCACATTTTTCTCTCTTTCCAACTGTTAATTATATACTTGGAGTAATCTCTGCAGAAGGTATGTAACAACAGTTACAAAGAACAGACTTACCATTCACATCACCGGGTTTTGTTTATTTTTTTCATTTTTATCAGAAGTCTATTAGACAAATTACAAAAGGAAAACAATTTGTTTTTTATTAGATATTTGAATACGATCTGCTACGATAGTCTGTTCGATTTTACGTCATATATCTTCGAGAGAAAAAACCAAGGATGGATTTTCGTCCACACTTGATTCATGGAGAGTGTTTTTACTTTTAATCCAAATTTCTTCTTGTGATGTAAAGATCGGTGTATACACTATTGGTGAATAATGGAGAAACAAGTGACTTCTACTTTTTCCGATAAAATACGATAATGAAAAGTCACACGTTAATAATCGTAAATTTGATCACAAATCTCTCATTTTCACAAACTATTCACAAAATATATGCTGCCTGAAAACTTCACACATCTTATGTATTTTAATAATAATGTTTGTTTTAGAATCAAACTGTTAAATATCAACTCTCTGAGACAAAACTTTTAAATTACACGACGAATAATGAGAGGTCGTAATTAACTAATTTCTTAACAGAACTGGACAAAACCGGTTTCTGATTAAATTAGTCATTTGGGTGGAACGTTTTATTTAAAACAGCACATTTGATAAATGGAATAATCAATTTTTGATAAACGAATTCAAGTGATCAGTACTACGACTACAAAAGTGCGTTTTATATCGATTCCACGACGATTGATAGATACGGACGATATCTTAGTTTGCGATACACATTGCATGTATCACAAATCTTATGATTTTCTGCATTAAACGTTTTCTCGCTTTGCTGCTTTAACCTTCAATGAAATACTCGTTGCCTTCCAAGTTATCGTCGATCGATTCTTCATTCTAGCAACAAATGAGAGTTAATTGCTTCTGGGTTACGTTTTGTTTTGCACGTGTGGCTGATCATCACCATCATCATATATAGTCACCATATAATCAACTCACTTTTTATCATTCGAATTATCATGATCCTCAAATAAATGAGCCGACCATTTTGTAGGCCGTAAACCTACTTACGCAGAGTTTAACAAACCTTGTTACTTGCCGCATCACCTCCTTCTCCTTCACCTTCTGCCCATCTATCATAGTCGTCGTCATCCCTTTCCTCGCCTTCGCTCAAAGGTCCGGCCTGTCTCTTGTTAGGCGGTACTGTTGTGCTAACGTTGCCACTCTGCTGATGCTCGACGTCGTCGCCACCTTCCAGCATTTTATTGATCTTTTCCTTCACCTCGTCAACCTTTCTCATCGGATCGGGAGAGTAGCTACGATCGCTGTATCTGTCGCGTGATGAGGCGCGCCGATCTCTGAAATCCCGTCTGTCACGGAAATCGCGGAATCCTTGCTTATTATGGAAGAATCTACCTCCACGATTGCCACGACCGCCACGACCACCGCGATTGTTGAAGCCACCTCGACGATTTCCAAAGCGATTATTATGCTGATTATTGTAGAAGCGATTGCGATTTTGGAAATTGTTGTTGCCACCGCGATGATTCGGATTATTATAACCTTGGAAACGAGGCTTGTAATAAGTACCACGGTTGTTGTATGGTCGGAATTGTCTCTTGCGATAATAACCTCGATCATTCGATCTGCTGCGACTACGACTTCTAGATCTTGATGATCTGGTTCTTGATCGTGATCGAGATCTGCTGTACGTTCCTGATGGCGATCTGCTGTATTTCCTTTCATAATAACTACCAGATCGTCGATTCGAATATGATCGTGAACGACTTCGTCGTGGTGAGCGCGATCTAGAAGAACCCGAGCTAGAAACACTACGAGATCGGCTACGAGAACGTTTTGCCGGGCGATCCCTGCTCATACGTTTATTCACACCGCCCCTGCTGCTCGAATCGCGCTTCTTCGGCGTTTGTCGGTGACTTCTCTCGGCCTCACTGTCGGAATCGGTTCTCGGACCTTTAGCTTGACTTTGATTCTTCGTTGGCGGAGGACGCGGTGGTTCCGGCGGATGTCCAGTTGCACTGTTCTGACCGATAGGTTGAAACTTGCCACCCAGATTGTTAGAGCTAAATTTGGTCGGAGTGCTCTGCGAGACGGACATGGTAGGATCTTTATAAGACTGGAACTTGTTCTGCGGCTGCGGCGTGGGATACTTGACCGGTGCTTGCTTCGGCATAGACGATTCTTTCGGTAGTGGCGGCGGTGGTGATGGCGCAGGCTGTGGCGGAGCTGCTCTTTTCTCAGCAAGTTCGCGTTGCATTTGCTTTCGTATATTCAAAGACTTTTCAAGAGCTGCGCGTTGCAGTCTCTCTTCCAACTCGTTGTCGTCGTCTTCTTCGCTATCCACGAAAACATTGGATTGCATCTTCTTGCTCTCCGGCTGGAGGTCTTGCCACTTTTGCGAAGGAACGTCTTTTTGCCTGAAATTTGTGCATTAACTCGCAGATAAGCAAACAACTTCGAGATTATAATGAAAATTTTTCCGAACGATGTTTGATATACTAACCTGGCAGCTTGCGCAGCTTTCCATTTGGCATTCAATGCAGCGGTGTCCAGGGTGGGGACCTTCGGTTCTGGATGAATCAGTTGGGACTCTTGCTCAAATATATCTGTCAATGGCTTCCTCTGAATTTCTGCTAAAATAATTATGATTATAATCTTAAACTACTTTGTTATAGGCAAAATATATAGTGCGTAATTTACATACTTATAGATGTATTCTACTCATCGGAAATAACTTTAAAATAATACAACGATGTGATACTCGTATCTAATCGAAGTCCTGTCAAGGACAATATATGATTTTCATGTACCTTTTCTCTGTTGTGCGGTCATCGGCATTCTAGATTCTCGTTCATGATAAGACTTCGAAGCTTCGTCTCTTTCCCTTTCTCTGCGCAGCTCCTCTTCCCTGCGTGAACTCTCAGCGAGCTTCTCCGCGTTGCTAAGAGGGGAAGGTATGTCATTATACTGTGCTACATACCTACCAAATATAAAAACATAAGTAAAATATATATATATATATATAAGTAAAACGTCTGACGGACCACATGATATCCACATTTATTTGTGCAATCTGAGGACGTGAAAACAGCGTAAAAGAGAACAACATTTTATTGCAATACAACGCGAGATTAAAGTCAAACCTAAAGTGCTAACTAAAAACATATTTAAAAGAAACAGATATGATACTGAACTGATTAGAAGAAAGTGTCAGCAAAGATTCCAACCTTTTCAGAGTTGCACAGTCTTTTTCAACCCTCGCGTAATAAGCATTAAGCTTAGATTCTAACTGTTCCAAATCCGGCAAAGATGACTTTTTCAATGCTTCTAAATCACGTTCAAGCTTATCCTTGTTTTTACGCTTTTTCCGTTCTTCCTTCTTCTTCTTCTTGCGACTCTTCTTGTCCTCCTTTTCTTTTTCTTTTCCTTTCTTCTCTTTCTTCTTCTTTTTCTTCATTTTTTCGCTCTCAGAGTGTTTCTTTTCCTTTTCTCTCTCTCTCTTCCATCTCGCTGTTTCTTCTAAGAATTTTCTTACCTGCGTGTACAAGTATATAAAAAAATTGTTATATTAATTTTCATATTACATCTAAAGATGTGTTGTAAATAGTATTAAAAAATAAAAATCAATATATGAATAGTTACGACAAGTTACACTTGCCTTATCTTCGTAATCGGAATCGTCCTTGGTCTGTTCGAGAAATTTTCGCACTTTAATTTCGTAGTCATCCATTTTTTCGCGTGTATTTGCAGTATAAGACGCTGGCGCGATAGTATCGTGAGCAGTTGCAGCTGCTGCCGGGGGATTGTTATACTGAGCCATTCGTTTACTAAGCGGCGAAAGCGAACTGCGATGATCTTTCTTGTGCTTGCGCTTTCGATTTGGCGACCGAGATGCCGAACGTGAACTTCCAGACGATGAGGAGCTGCTCGAATCTGAACTTGATGAACTCGAACTTCCACTGGACGAAGAACTGGAGCTAGAACTCCATCTTTGTCTTTTCTTCGATCTAGATTTTCTCTCTTTTTTACGCTTCTTTTTGTCTTTCTTATTTTCTGCAACCTCGTTCTCGGTTTCGAAGCTTTTAAAGGTATCAAGAGGATTTAGCGACGCCGTGAGTGTCTTGGATTTTATATACTCGATCGAATTTCGCGCTTCCTCGTGATACGGAGCAATTGCTAAACAATTTTCGTATGCTTTCTGAGCTTCTTCATACTTCTTCTCGTCTTCATAACTGCGGCCGAGCGCGACGAGCGTTTCCGCCATGTACTTACGAGCGTTCGCGTGTGTTTGATTCAGTTTTAAAGCTGTTTCAAAGTCGTCAATCGCTTTCTTGAAGTTTCCGCCGTTCGCGTATCTGTAACGAGTAGACAACAGAATATTAAACATCCGCGCACATATCAGCGCATTAAAAATACAAACGTTCAATAGGAAACCTACAATGCTCCTCGAGCGACTAATCCCTCAACATTGCGAGGATCAATAGTGAGCGCCTTGTTGAGGCACTGGAAAGCTTCGGCATGGTGACCGGCTTTGAAATTATCTATACCTTCAGCAACGCTTCGGAATGCCCATTTGCTCGCTTGCGCTTGTCTCAATTCAGAAGAATATTCATTCGGTGGAAATCTCTCTCTGCAAATCAGTAAAAAAATTATTCAACGTATAATATAGTCGAATACAATATTTATAAACAATATAATGTACGATTTATTTACCTTAATCCAACCATATTGGAATGATTTTCTTGTCCAAGACCGATTAAGTCGCACAGATATTTTATGTTGTTCGGATTGTTGAAGCCAGTACTATTCTCCAACAGCGTTTCATAACTCTGGCCTTTGTTGTCCATCGCTTTCCTACACCACATAGAAAAAAGAAACCTGGTTATCGAACGTTGCGAGAAATCTTTGAGACCTTTGCCAAAGAAGAGGAAACCAAAGCTACTTCATTAACGGTAAAACCAAAGACTTGATAATCATGACTGCCGAATCCTCATGATCGTGTCAATAGATATACTGTACGTCAGGCAATACGTCTCTGTCGTTCTCGTTCGATATTTCACCATAGTATAGGTTTTCTCTTTCTCACATATGCGCATGCATATTTACGTATGCAATATTTGTTGCAGTTTTTTTTCATATACATATAAGATGCAAATTGTTATAATTTATTTCTGCCCGACAACGTAGATTCCTCCACTTCGATCTGCATGTATTATTCAGTGACACGATACTAATGCCAAAAGTGCTTAGTAATTAGTTTCGTTGTTCCTCAATTGTATGATACGTAAATCGTTATGCAACTTCTGGTATTAGAGTCGTTTCAAAATCCACGTTTATACCGTTAAGAAGCAGCATGGGTCCGAAACAGGGATGCGGTGCAGAAGGTTAAGATTCCTTTATTATACCAGATATATAAAAGTCGCATAGTTATAAAAGTCACATTGGTACACAACCTCAGTATTATGTAAACTCGTCTCTCACCTTTCTCGTACCCGCTAAGACGTATATTTCTAGTATTTTGTATCACATTTGTAATCGAAGGATTTTTTTCTCGACACAAAAGCTCACGGTCTATTATCGATCAGTGGTGTGATTCGATTTTTTTTTTTATAAATTATTTTGGTGCGATAAAATAAATTGCATAGCCCTAGGAATGGTTGGGAGCCACGCCTGTACATTCCAAGATTGACCAAAAAAATTTTTTTAGATGTATTTTCGTCTGTTTGTGGTGTCAATTTTTTTTTTTTTTTTTTTTATCAACATGACATCACTTTTTTTTTATTTGTCAATATAAGCTGTAAGTTTAAACATTAAGGCATTATTATGACAAGGCGCGATTCTTTTGAGGCTTAAAGGTATAAAAGGTTTCGGGCAAATAAGATTCGAGTTGTTTGGTCTCTGCTTCGTATTATTTTTCACACGTTATTACAAATTCACATGAGAGTCCGACTTACCTTTATGAAAATCAAAATATGATCGTGCACGTGGAACTATGAAATATTTCTTGTTTTTAGTGTGATGTATATAAAATAATTTATAACAAAATTATATTAATATACACTGAAGAAAATTTATATTAATATACACTGAAGATAATTGTACACGGTCTTGAGTTAGAGCATAGGTAAGAGACCAAACAACTTTAAATCAATGTTATACCTACCGTCGATTACACTCACACTTTCTCGTCACTCAAGACAGAACGTCTCTGGAAATCAACCTCAAAAGTCATTTGCGCCATAGTCTGGCTGGTGCTTTGAATATAACATATCAAACGTAGATAGAATATGTGCGCAACTGAGCCATATCAACCAATGCTCAAGGTCTGAATTCATTTGTTTTTCACATTAGAAATTCATCATCATATTGAATATCAACTTTTACGTTATATAGAGTATCTGGCACCTAAATTCATAAAAACGTGTAAGAGGAATCAAATCTAATTTATCTACTTTTGTTAGTATTTTAGAGTGCTTCTCTGTTAATTCTCGGCTTTCCTTTCCCGCCATATTGTATATATCATAACTCTTACCTTTATTTAATTAAAAAAATAAATAAAAAAAAAAAAAAAAATAGAAATGACGAGAAAATTATATGCACAACAATAAAATCCTAATGCATTATCGAAAAATATA
>QVNW01002973.1:0-10922 GCA_014825475.1 Pseudomyrmex flavicornis
GTATAATTTTATCGGATTAGTCGGTACAAGTTCCCAACCTGGTAGGTGGTCGATATTTCGACCACCCCCGTCCTCTAAAGGTTAACAACATCGGTCATTTCTCGCATGTCATTCGTTGACTAATTACGGTGGATCTTCACGCGGACGTTACTTCGTAAAATAAATTCAGGTGAAGAACGCGCACCTTCTCCTCACATCTTTCAACGTGTGTCTCGAAGCCTTAAACGCGCGCGCAATAAATAAAATTCCGTTCCTCAAAACAGCCTTTCGCTCGTCACTTTCATCTTCGCGAAATCATCCCTTCGTCTTATACATATCTATTGGCGGCGCCAAGATTTCAAAGCATTGATAAGAAAACTCTATTCACGCCGCTCGAAAGGAGGGAAAAGAGAAAACGTCGCGCAAAAGAGAGGAGGAGGAGGAGGAGGAGAAGGTAGTTAGAAGAGACGGGCAAGTTAGAAAGGCGATCTACCAAGGCAGATCGTCGAGAATAGTCTGAGGGGGCGGTACGCCCACGCAGAGGGTACAAAGAGCCGCGAGGGTACCTGGGGGTAGATTCTAATGATGGCGCGCGCGATGCCCTACGGCAAATATCTTCGCCGATAGCGAAGGAAAGTACAATCCTTCGTACGTCCTCTCTTTCTCTCTCGAGCGCTTCTTCTCTCCTCGAGAGACTTTTCTTTCACGCTTCTTAGTTCTCTCTCTTTAGCTCGCAAAAGCCGATAACGGAGAGAAACGCTGGCGGACGAAGTAATACGGCATTCACGGCCATTATTATTTTTGCAAGTTATCTCGACTCGGCCTCTTTTTATCCCACGCTTTGCCGCGATGCATGCGCGTCTGTGCTGTGCGCGTCTTTCTTTTCCCCTCCTCCCCCCTTGTCTATCCGCATCTCTCTCTCTCTCTCTCTCTCTCTCTCTGCTATTTTTGTTCAGGATGATTTCCTTTCATGTCGTCTCCAGCTAGTACTTCTTTAAACGCCTTTTCAGAGCAGCGCTCTGAACAGTTCGGATTCTTGACGTAAATTCGTTAAAAAATATCTGTGCACGGAAAAACGCAATTTCTCGCGGATTCGGCCGCTATAGCTTAATTTCCACCGTGGGATTATTCGCCGTCCGAAACAAAACGTTCAAATACATTTCGATCGGAATAATTTCTCTCTTAAAATTTTTTTTTCGTATTATTATTAAATGATATGGCAGATATATACTTTCTCTCTTTTATAATCTTCTCAAAAAAGTTGCGCGCGTGTGTTCGAACGTACAGATTTTCCGAGAGAAAAATCCGAAGATCATATCTCGCGGGAAAACAGTGAATTTTGTCGCAAGAAATACTAGAGAGGATATGAAAGGGCTGCGCGGCGATCCACATCGAAATCTGCACTCTCTCTCTCTCTCCCTCGGCGCCGACAAGCACACGGCACGCATGTGCGCTGTATTGAGTTACTGCATTTTATGAACCGTAGCATAGCGAACGGTAATTGGGCCGGACGTTACAGTGTTTGACGCTGGTTACTGTCATGTTTCGCCGCAACGCGAACGGACGGCCGGGCGCATCCCCCATTAAATACCACCGTGAATGCGTCGCGGCGCGCGAGACTTTTCCGCTCGGTGTCAAATGGAAAGTGACGGAAAATGACGGAATAATGAAAATGACGAACACATGAGTTTTTTCGACTAATTATTCGCCACGTCGTTTCCGCATCCCTTCCCGCACATTTTCATTACCGCTCTCTCCGCCGTCTTGTCGTTCACCTCTTTCTCCTCCGCTTTTCCCGCCGGCTTGTTTGTCGGTTTTGTATTCCGCGTCGATCCATCCATCCGTTCGTTCGTTCATTCGTTCGTTCGCGAGAAAAGATCGAGCGCACGCTATTTTTGCTCGTTATTTTTGTTCATGTGCTAGACACCGATAGCGTCCGTACGGTCGCCGTGTTTGCGTTAATTGAGCTCTTTTGACGTGCTCGCCCAAATAAATTGGCCGTGCGTTCGCGCGCTACGTACATACGCGCGCGCGCGCATTGAGATTCGACGAAACAATCATATATTCGAGACCGACCGCTTCCAACTGCGGAACATTCGTCGTGCGGAAACGATCCATTGGCTCGCAGCGCGTATTTATCACAATCTAAACACCATTTTGCACTCCTGAAAAAAAAATCTCGCGCAAAATCTTCGTGATTGCGAAAAAAAAAAAAACGACGCACGTACGTTTTGAAAATTATAAAAACCTAGAATGTTGCGCCGCAAATAATGTTTTACATAAAAAACAATTATACATATATGACAAAATTCATCAAGCAACACGAATTTTATCATTTTTCCGATCTGTTGTTGAGAGAGAGAGAAAGATTAGCCCTTAAAAATTAAGAAGATTGGGGGAAGCGTTTTTCGTCTCGCGTTTATATCTCGCCACGTACGGCGGGCGATGGTCGAAGGGAGTCAGTCACGTGGCCGTACGTGCGCAAGGGAAACCGGTCGAGGGGCCCTACTTGCCGAGGGCACGGGTCTGGAAGGAGTATTCCTGGGTGTTTAGTATTCCGACGCCATTTGATTCCTCGGCTTCGGTACGTGGGCCGCATTGTTTTCGAGTCTGACATCTCACTAAGGCGAGTAAAGGAGGAGTAGGGTTCGAGAGTTTCGTGGGAATTCGCATAAGGAATATTATCGTAGCGCGCATCCACACCGGTTCTCTTTCCTTCTCCTTCTCCTCCTCCTCCTCGTCCCACCGTAGTCTCTCGTACATCATCGAGACTTTTTCTTGCTTCGCCGTTCTCCGGTTGTTGTTTCCCTTTTTTCCCGGTTTCTTTATATTTCCCTCTATCGAGATACGCTTTATTTTAATCGCTCTCCAATTTTTGCGTGTATATCGAAGTTTGGCTCGATGCATAAGTAACGGCGGCTTTCGTGCGCCGTGGGTTTTAAACAGCTCACGTGAGCTCGGCGTTATGCGAAAGATTTCCATGCACACGCGATAGCATCTTTATACGCGCGTTAAACAGTTTTATATTATTATTATTTTTTAGATTAGATTCCTTTCGCGCGCGCAATGTTTTCATTTGCGATATATAACTCACGTGACGCGCGCACACGACCGAACGCGTGCAATTAAAATTAACCGGACGCGATAAAGTCCTTCCGCAGCCTCGTTATAAAAAGCCCCCCTCGGAATGTTAATTTAACCCGTGTGTATAACTCTTTATTAAGAGTGGTATTTCATTACTTATCGCCATATCGATCCGACAGTCGAAATAGGCAACCGCGCGCGATTACGGGGGAGACTGACGCTCCGGAGGGGCTCAAGTAGCGATCAGCTTTCGCAGTGGAGAAATCCTTTGTGATTTATCGAAGAGGATACGCCTGTCGAGAGCGCGCCAGAATGAAACTTGGCAGCCGCTCTCTCTCTCTCTCTCTCTCTCTCTCTCTCTCTCTCTCTCGCGCGCGCGCGAAATGCATGGGATTCGCGCTAGTTTCCCATAAGTGCGCGAACATTGACACACTCAGCGAGAGTGGATAGACGAGATTATCGCTCGAGTTGTACTACTTAAACTGCAGTTTGCTCGCAAAGTAGATGGTATACAGCGTTTCCAAATTTTCTCTCTTTTATATAACCGTGTACACACACACATAGAGTTTCCCTTCGGAGAATTTCAAGTTTGGTCGGTTCAGTTTCTCCCTTGCATAAAAAATTTCGCTGGATTCCACTTGCGAATAACCGACGACCCGACAACGAGCAAATCCGACGCCGAGTAAATCCGACGCCGAGATTAAACAACACATATCGACATTATCGTTTCGCTCATGTAATGCACATACGCGTGAAGCTACGAAGCTGATTGCACAGACCGTGTCTGTCAGTCAAAACGCATCAAGAGAGAGAGAGAGAGAATCGCTAAGCGCGAATATAATATCGAGAGCGACAGAATTACATCAAGATGGGGAACTGTCACATTTCTACATCTATTGGAGTCACGAATTGCTATGTGCGAGTAGAGATCTGATTTATACTCCCTTCGCTTTTCCTCAGGGCGCCGTTGCGCGGCGTACTTTACATCGTCAGTATTCATTATATTAATTCCGGGAATATATATAAGGAGACGCTTTGCCGAGACATTAGTGCAAACCGAGCATGAGAACTGTGGACACTAAATCTTACCACGTACCTACGTGCCATCTTTTCGCAGTCTCTCTCTCTCTCTCTCTCTCTCTCTCTCTTTGTTCTCTTCCCTTGTCGCTCCTTACGTATAAACCGCAGTTGTAACTCCCTCGAGTTGTAACTGCGACACGCACACACACGAACGTTTTATGCATATATCTATCGATATGGAACAACGACACACACACACACACACACACACACACACACACATTTGTAGGCTTCTGGCCGCGACTGGTTTTGCTCGTAAACTTGTCGCTCGATGATCTTGCGATCTCTCGTTTCCCGGGTCTCTCCTTGCCGATTAAGCGCGAGATTACCCCTCACGAACGATCCAATCCCCGAGGGTCGATATCTGATCTTTTAATCTTCGATACGCGCTGTTTTCTCCGGCTCAACCATTTTGTCCTCTGTAACGAACGGTCGGGATTATATTTTCCGCCGACGCTACAATCGCAAACGATTTATATTGTATAGCGCCCGCCTCTAATAATTCCATCGTTATCGCCGAACATCGCCGCGAAATAAGATCGCGCAAGAACTGGTAAACATGTTTTTCTACGGAACTATTTCTCACTATCGGAGGAATATCGTCGTCGCGTAGTGTCGTCGCGAAAAACGGAAATCGGCGGGCAAGTGTATTTTTTTATTTTCTTTTTTTTTTTTTTTGCGCTTGGGAAAGAATCTCGAAAACACGTTCCCTTGACGCAAACACGCTTAGCGCGATAGATCTTCGAATATTTTTCGAAACTCGCGGCGCTATGAAAATAAATGTTCGCGCAATCGCGACTCGCTACTTTTCCGACGATCAAACGTAAAATAACGATAGGATGGATATAAATAACGTGTGACCGAGGAAGAAGAAAGACGGAGAAAGGAAGATGATCCACTTGTAAAGTTTATATTGCGTTTCGACGACGCCGTGGTAGCGAAATCTCGCCGCGATTCGTGACTAACTTGCCGCCGCCGCCGCCGTCGTCGCCGCACATTCGAGACTTTCCTTCGCCGCGCACGAAACTTCGTGCCCGAGGAAAACTCGCTTGTTGTCCGAATTTTCCAAAACTGTTTTCGACACCGGCAAACGACCGCGGCAGCACGCGAAGCGCGGAAGTAATATTTGACATCGTCTACTGGAAAGTCGCGCATGAACTGGGAATCGCGGTCGAACGGACGGTCACGTACACAGAATATTTTCTTTCGGTGTGGAAATTCGGGTAAACAGATTCTTCTATCAGAAAACTCGAACGATCGATAAGCGCGCGGGCGGTCGCGCCTTCCGACCCCTACGCGCGCGTTCGTTCCCCAAAACTCAATCCGCGTTCTCTGACGTTCAAGAATAAAGCGGAGGTAGAGTGAGGAAAAAACCCCGTCTGGGAGGAAATGATAAATATAAATCGTGAGCTTACTATATTTTATCGATAATGAGAAAGAGATAAAAATAGGAAAAAAAATATATATACTGGGATATTGATTTAACAATGAAGCAATAAATTATTGGAATTTTAATATTGAGTAACGTGGACGTCTTATAAAAACTATGTGTGTGTGTGTGACAGCTGATTCAAGTTTTCATATTATCAATAAAAATTAGAGTGTATATATATATATATATACACACGAGTACCGAAGTAAAAAATAAACATAGGAAATTAAATTTTAATTACGAATTGTTATAAATACACAAAAACGATTATATATTGATCGTGCAATAAGAAATTCTAATGTTATAACAGAAAAATAGTAGAATAAAGATGAATTGTTTATAAATAAAGTTGTACTCTGGTTTCATCCCCTTTTCCGAGTAGTCCCTTTTCCGCACGCAAAATTAATAAGTTACTAAATATTTTCCCATCCATTTGTTTACTCTCGTCCCTCCTTTGTGACAAAGCAAATGCGATCGATCGCGTTAGCCCGCGACTTCGAGATTTTGTTTTTATCCGAAATGACGGAGTCGCGCTGGATAATGTTGGGGCAGCGGAGGGAAGGAGGTTAAAGAGCAAGCGTCGTTGGTGCTGCGATGTACAGAATTCATTTCCCCGACGCGGAATTCTAAAGGGACGGAAGAGAAAAAGAATCCGAGCCCCTCGATCCGGTCGGGAGTCCGGCTGGCGCCGGTTGAACAGCGAGATGGAGACTGAAAGACGCCACGTGTCGCGACCCTGGCGCCAGAAGTCTCCTCGACGAGACGAGACGCGCACACACCCCCCCTTCGCTCTTCTCGCCGACGAACAATTTTCCTTGCCGTCGGCATGTCGCCTTCTCGTCCTTGGGCTCGTCCTTCTACTGTCGCTCGCGAAAGAAGTGGATTATCGGAAATTGGGGGAGAGACCGTACGTGGCGCGACTGATAAATTTAATAGCAGTTGCTCTATGTGGGTTGACACGGTCAGAGAGCGCTTAATGCTCAAGAAGTTGTTGACAAATGCATCAGCAACATATAGCGATATGTATATTTAATCTAAAATAATCATTGAATTTCTAAATGCAGTCGCGCATCACGTGTAATGAGCGACGATTATTGATCGAAAAACTATGGGTTTGCTTTGATAACACGACCGAAATTGTTGTTTCCAGTGTATTTATTATTTGTGTTGAATAAAATAAAATCTTTAAATAGAACGACGTTATACACGACAAAGTGTATATTTTTGGATTCGCGAGAGAGGAAGAATATTTGACGCTGCGTAAAAAAAGCGTTGTTCGGTGATTGTTATTTTTATACACCACACACACACACACATACACATACTCTCGATGGCTTCCGCTCATCGAAATGTAAATGCGAACTTATTAACTTCACGCACGAGGTAACTCTCTTCATAATACTGTATGGCGTATCTTTGTTGTTGTTGGGCCCTTATTTGCGTTTGCTTCTGTCGAGCGACGACGCGACAGAGAAACC
Organism: Pseudomyrmex flavicornis; assembly: GCA_014825475.1. Lineage (NCBI taxonomy): Eukaryota > Metazoa > Arthropoda > Insecta > Hymenoptera > Formicidae > Pseudomyrmex > Pseudomyrmex flavicornis. The sequence continues at coordinate 7,054 of QVNW01002973.1, forward strand.
GTTACTTAAACATTAATTTTCATTTTAAAGACGACTTTATCGTATGCACGCCCTTTCTTTCTCCCCTTCCCATCCCCCGTTATCTTTATACTTATTACGCATCATGTAAATGGCATGCATTAAGTTGGTTTTGAATTTAGAGCGAGGAGTCTTGTAACACACACAACGCCCACGTGTAATTGCCGCGCGTGTAACAGTTAATAAAGAACGAATAAACATGTACAATATGCATTTATGTATGTGATTACAGCGTGGTTGAAGAATACATTTGTTGTTCGTTACGCAGCAAAAAAAAAAAACAAAAAAAACAGATTGTTCTTTTAAGTAACTGACTTTTAACTTTCAAAATTTTAACGCGTGCGTGAAAAATCTCCCGAATCGTCGATTGGCGTTTTTTTCACGACCTTATTTTGACGCGGCGCGTTGCTAGCTACAAATTAACTCTGACAAATAGATCCGCGAAAGCGCGGATACGGTACATTGAACATCCGAAAAAAGATCGAGTGGAAAAAGAGGAAGCACATCGTAAACGTGGCGCGCCAGATACTTTATATCTACCCTCTTATATTCCGTGTAAGGAGTTGCCCGGCCCGGTGTACAGTCTACGGCAGAAATTTTAAGAACTATTACACCGGCATCCGAACACCGGTGGATACTTCTGTGCCCGATCGTGTACTGCGGGTGAGGCGTGTATGCTCCTCTCTCTCTCTCTCTCTCTCTCTCTCTCTGTTTCTGCACGAAACCGTATATATACGTATGTATTATATAACACTATATCCGCCCGTGTTTTCCTCTTTTTCATATTTTCCCGTCGTGGCTCAACACGAACGCGCGCGCGCTACCAATGACACGAGTGACCTCCGCCTCGTAAAACGACTAATAAAAACCAACTGTGTGCGAAAAGTGAATAAATAATATATCGCGCGATTTCCGCAAATGTATTCGATAATTCAGAAAATCTATTGCATCTGTACGTTTTTTTTTTTTTTTTCAAAGTATTTTTTTTCACAATTTTCTCATGCTTCGCGCGCCCAGCGTTCGTTCTCTCTTCGCGAAAGTTCGCGTATCCATCTTCTATGCCCGGACGCCATCCTTTCTTTTTGACGTGTTGCCCGACTCTCTCTCCTCCGCTGCTGGTAAAACATGCATACATTTCCGACGGTTTTAAACCAGCGGCTGGCCGGCGTTTCGCCGGACGGATATTTCTGAATTATGAACGAGACGTCGTTTCATAATTCAGAATTCGTGCACACAGACTTACTACCGTGTAACCGGAAGGTAGATCTTAATGCGAATGCACGATTGTTTTTTATGTCGTGAGACATCGCGCGCGCGAATACCCCAGTATCGACATACTTTCGTCTGCTCGAGCTCTTTTGCCCTTTTCGATACCACATCAGCTGCTTTCTAGTCTCTGCGGTGTAATATAGTATGAGTGTGTGTGTTTACCATATTAAAAAATAAACTTAACATATATTTACATTATTATATATATAATGTAAATACATATAACTGTGTAGCGCAGAAATCAGTCAGTGCGTTTCTCCGTCGTACGATGTCGGATAATTTATTCATAATTGAAACGAGCACTTGAACACATTTTTACACAAAGAAGTGCATTAAGTACGCAAATTAATTGGAAATACATGTAAAAATATGTGGAATCATTTGAGAGAGAGTCTCTCGCTCTGTGTGCGTTTATAAGTTTCTAAATAATGGCTTTATTATATTTATACATGTAACCCCGGCGCCTCCTGTTTTAATGTCGCGTTATTTATAGCGGCAACCGACTGTGTAACGTTATAAAAATCGCGCTTGATTAAAAGGCGGTAACGCCACGTTCTACTTCCAGCTGCATTTACGACGCGTAAACGGCGCAGTAAATTTCTCCACGGACATAAATTTAGAATTTTGCAAGAGTAGCGACGCTTGCGGTTTCGTATTTCGTCCAATTTGAATGAGCTCGCTGATACTTGCCGCTTCTGTGCAATTTTAAAGAGCGTCTTACTCGCCTGTTTCCACGTGACCGTAACATTACTCAGCTTATTACGCCGCTTGTGCGCAATTAATGCCGCGGTATTGTATTAAATTGTACTGTCAATTGTAATTCGCGCTGTCGCAAGTGATACGACTCGGGGAAAAGGCGGACGCTGCGCGTATTTTCTTGTCATTGACATTATACGCAATTGAACAGCGCGCGATAATAAGCGTTGCTTAAATTGTCACGTCATTAACCTTTAGAGGACGGGGGTGGTCGAAATATCGACCACCTACCAGGTTGGGAACTTGTACCGACTAATCCGATAAAATTATACATTTTTTTTTAAACTGCGGCAAAAGCAAAGAGTGCGTGTTGTGTAGTTTGAGCGATGAGACAGAAAAGCGATGAGAGAGACAAGGTCTCGGAAAGAGGAAACACGAGAAAGAAGGAGAGAACAAGAGAGAAGGAAGGAAATAAAAGGTAACGAGGGTTAAAGTGCGGATACTCGTCAATTATGAAACGCTTCTCTTCATCGGGGAGGGAGAAATTGTGGTCTATTAAGGAAAGTACTCTACGTGTCCGAGTGAAATTTTCGGGCCGGCCGACGTCGCGAGAAATAAAAACATTTGCGAGCCGCGGGCGTACAATGGCTTGTGGAATAAATCGCCGGCTCGCACGCAGAGGAACAAAGCGATACCTTAAGCAACATTAATAAAATTATTATCCTCCGCGTCCGGACGCAAATGGGTCACGTGAGGGCGAAAACCATCGCGAGCGATTTATCGCGCGCGCTCTCTTTCTCTCTCTCTCTCTCTCTCTCTCTTTCTCTTTCTCTCTCTCTTCTTCGCGCGAGAGTAGCCTCGTTTATCGCGCAAAACACAATAAGGACACGCCTGTGTCTCTGCTTCCGTTTCGCGGATGCGATTTCGCCCTCGCTTTATTATTACGGAGTCATTATCGTAATAGCGAAATAGTGTTCCGAACTCTCGTGTTCCTTCGCGCGTCGGGAGTGACAAGCTCTTCTATTTTGCGCTATTAAACTTTCATTCGATTATCGCGCGATATAACTTTTCCTCCACAATAAGACCGCCACTTGGAAGCGACTTGGAAAATACACGCGAAAGTGCAGCAGCCGTTTCTAAAAGTTGTTTCCTTCGCCGGAGAATCGTGATTTACATATGAACGCGCAAGAAACGGGCGCGCGCGACTGAGAAAGCGCGCAGACAGATAAACATGTTTTACCGCACTATACTACGCACTATACACTATACTACGCGCCTGCGGTGACGGTTTGGCGCGTTTCAACGCGCACGGGGAAGCGGGGGATCTGTCCTAAAAATTTCGCGTCCGGATTGTGTCGTCGCGTCTCCGCTCCGGCGGAATATTTCATCCCCCGATCCCGCTGACGGCCGCTTTCGGAAGTTCGCGTTACTTTTTCCCATTCCGGAAACTTCTCGCAGGCGCATTCTCTACTTTATACGAAATTGATGAAGTAAAGGGAAGAAGAGTATTTTACACCGACGCGTCCGTGCGCGCGCGCGAGCTGCGCCGCATGCGGTATCGTGCGGCGGCGGCTACGTGGCTTGCGAAAATATATCACCGTCTTCTCTCCTACGTACGAGGAGGAGAGAGCCTTAAGCACGTATCGTGAGTTTTTGTTCGTTAACCGGAAGCCAACTTTCACGATGCGCGATTCGGGTAATGACACGCGACGGGAGGAAAGATACGTGGCTCGTATAAAATGAGGCCACTGGATCTGTCGTCGCCGGCAATATGCATTATATGCCGCGATATCGAAAATTCATTTCGGTCCTGAATTTATGTACTTCGATATCCCGTTCGCGGGATAGATTTGTATACAGATGTTATTTCCACGATATATATATAT